>OOFC01049813.1:35962-54480 GCA_900323345.1 Pseudochromis fuscus
CGTGGCTGTGCTCGGAAAGCAGATCCTGGTTGTGGGAGGGGTGGGGGAGGACCAGAGCCCTCTGAAGGTGGTGGAGGTGTACAACACAGAGGAAGGGAGGTGGAGAAAGAGGAGCGCTCTGCGGGAGGCGCTGATGGGCGTATCCATCACTGTGAAAGGTATGGATTATGACATTGACCAGACAACAGTGCCGCAAAAACAGCAGCTCAGGAATTATAAATTGTGTCCCACCAGCAAACTAATATTGTAACAAACAGGCCTCTAGAGACTGAAAAGGTGCGGCTAAATAAAACATAATTAGTTGAATGGCTGTTTGGGGTCATTACTTTTAACTATTACAAACAATACGCTTCCAGAAAAACAAGTTTATTTACAGCTCACGACAGAAACACCTGCTCCAGCACGTTTAAATAAAATGAGGTCCACTACCCACTCATCGCATCTTGTTAAGTATCTTCTTTTGTCTGGTTAGATTTAATGTGCTCAAAAATATCAAGCCTAGACATGAAGTGTGTTATCGATGATGCTGAATGTTTTTCATGAGCAGCAGGAGATGTGTTACATTCTTCAGGACTGAATGGAAAATCAAAGCAGCATGTGGGAAACCAAGAAGTGCTAAAATAAAACTTGTGGAACATTAGTTCACTCAGCTGAGTTTTTAACCCTCCTACGGTTTGACTATATTTCTATAGGGACTTACACAGAAACATTCATGCCATGAAAATGTGCTTTTTTTTATCTAATTAATCAAAACACAAGAAGTTATTTCTGATAAAGGTGGAAACACTGACTTCTGATGCCAAGGGTGTAATTAGTTTTTCCACAGAAGAATATTACATCTGTTTGTTTTTGTTGTTGAATAAATGATTTAAAATGCTGATCCTCCCCATGGTGTTGTTCAGGTCTATCACCTTTATCTGTAGGGACTGCATCAACCAGGATCAGATATGTACTGGTCCACATATGTTGGAAAAATGAATCAATTTCTTTTTTTTCACACAGCTTGTGTCTTACATTGAGCTGGGAATACTTTACATTTTAACATATACTGTTAGCATTAGCACTGAGTTTATCTCATATCAGTACAACACCACAAGGATTGTTTGTCACTATAACAGAGGAGGTTACGCACACGTGTGGGACAACACTGGTTCAGTGGTAGAGGTGGTTCAATTCCCAGCTCCTCTTTGGCATTGTCGAGTGTCCTTGGGCAGGACACTTTACCCATCTTGCTTTTTATGAATGCTGAATGAATGGTTTAGTGATGGTTGGAGGGGCTGTAATTGGCAGCTACACCTCCGTCAGTCTGCCCCAGGGCAGCTGTGACTAACCTAGCTTACCACCACTGGTTTGACTGGGTGTGAATGGACTATGTGATGCACTTTGATTGCCGTGAAAAGTGCTGTATAAATCCAGCCAATGTTATTATTATTATCATTATTATTATCATTATTATTATTATTAGTAGTAGTAGTAGTAGTAGTAGTAGTATTGTTATTATTATTATTATTATTACTACAAGTCTAGTTTACAAGTATTACAAGTGAAGTTTGACACACAGAGCAGCATCACTGGTGATAACAATAAAAGTTGCGGCCATGATATAGAGCAATGATGAGCAAATAGTCCACTGGCCAAAGTGAAAATATTATCACTTATAATTTTTATAGTAGGACAGGATTTTTCCTAAACTTATTGAAGATATTAATTACAAAACAAGAATACAATAATGCCATTTTGTACTAATAATACAAACTTACTAGATAAATAAATACTGTAACATAAAAAATAATACCTACATACAATACCTACAGAAACAACGTCTACATAGAACCTTCAAAAGCCGAAGTCTCTACTTCACAAAAGTACTTACATTCATCAGTAATTTATTGTGTCTAAAGAAAAGACAATCAGAGCAGCATCACTCTGGTGTGAACTTCCCATCAACACCTCAGTACACTTTAATTTTACCCGAGACGTCAGGTGAGTTTCCCCTCCTGATGTCAGTGGAGCAGTTTCGGAGCTCTGATTTATTCTCACATTTTGCATACACAGAGCTCCACTTCAGCCTCGGATGAGTTTGTATTCAGCAGCACATCTGTCAGTGTCCGCTGGAACACAGATAAATGCTGTATGCACGCAGACTTATCGGCCGTATATGAACTTCACCCCGCCGCTCTCTCCATCTCCCTGACCGCTCTTCGATCCTCTCGGCGCTTTTGCTCACAGTTTCATCCCCAGCAGCTGAGAAGAGAGACAGATAGTCTGACAAAATGATCAATAGAGCCAAATTAAAACAAATATGCTATTTTTGAGTGGATAGACAGTCACCAAATTGACTAAATAATGCAATTTTTATTGACATTTGTAGAATCATTATTTTCCAGATATTAGCTAATGAACTTCAGGTAATGAGCTATTTTTCTCCACAAAGTGAATATAAAGTATTTGGCAAACTTTTCCCCCTTTTTTGTTATTTGTGTTCGTAATATAGATGCATTGAAGTTCAGATTCAAAGTGGCTTTAAATAGAAACACCTGAGCTGAAAATATAATAAAAATGCAGATTGTTTTCCTGCAGCTTATTTTCATTGTGATGACTAATGCTGCGTTTTCCTCTTGTTCCAACACTGTTCCCCCGACTTCCATTCTCATGCTGGAGGTGTCATGCCAAAGTGCCAGACATGGACGGTTGCGTTTGTTATTCTGCTGCTGTACTCGCTGTCCTTCCCGTGTCTGTCACAGTCTCTTGCCTCGTCACGAGCTAACGTCTCGTACCCGCTCTGCGTGGAGCCGAGCAGATTTTTAACACTTCATAAAGTTTAAAATGTCAGTGAGATGTTTCCATTAGCATGACTGATGAAAACTGTGGCTTCACTTTGCTAATCAGATATACTAATCTGCCTGTGTGTGTGTGTGTGTGTGTGTGTGTGTGTGTGTGTGTGTGTGTGTGTGTGTGCATGTGTGTGTGTGTGTGTAGAGGGTCGGGCCCTGGCCGTAGGGGGAATGGGTGCCGACCTGCTCCCTCGTAGCATCCTGCAGCAGTACGACCTTCGAAAGGACGTGTGGGCGCTGCTTCCTCCCATGCCGACCCCTCGCTACGATGCTAACACACATCTGCTGGGAAACAAGCTCTATGTGGCAGGTACTACCACACCAGTGTGGCTGTGTTCATGTACTGAAGTGGTATTTCTGTCAAAGAGCAGTGTAGAGGACTTAGAGAATATACAGTGAAACATTTCCACATATAAACTGCCAAAGATGTCATCACCTACAACTACAGGAGCAGCTGTAATATGTCCAGTGATGAGGATACTTTAGGGCATCGGTGTCAAACATATGGCCCTTGGGCTGAATTTGCCTTTTTGTTATGTATAAAGAAATTATAAGTGCTGTTTAGTCTGTAAAATATCATAGGCGCTGCACAGGATTATGATTTAATAGTTACCAGTAATTAACCCCTTAAGCCCTGAGCTCTTATTTTGAAATTTCAGCTATAGAAAAATACCAGAGACAAGACTCAGGGTCACCCAATTAGGGTTTTTAAGTCAAAATAAAGATAATTTGTAGTTTTCCACATGAGTGTATGTGAGATTATAATCCTGGGAGCAGTTCGATATTTTTCGACACGTGTCAAAAACAGGAAACGTTGGCGTCAGTCTGAAAACATTCGCCCCTCATCAGAGATTTCCACGTGGGAAAGACAACATCAATGTTTCTCCTTGTTTTCTGTCTCTTCTGTCCTTATTTTTATTCCATCTTCATGTTTCCTTTTCTTCAACAACACTGATTCACACTCTGCTGTTTGTTCTTGTGCTAAACAATAAGTGTGATCTTTCATTCATCAAATTTTGGTTTTCAAACTTTTTACAAAATCATGAACCAGCAAACAGTCATCCCTCTTCTTTCTTATTTATTATTATGGTCGGTTTGCAAATGATGTTAAAGCACCAACATCAAGCTGCCTCTTCAGCTTTAAAATATAAAAAGTTTTTCCAGGGTTTAGTTTGTTCGTTCTGGGCCACAGAGCAGGAGAGAGGCCTCCATACAGGAGGAGCTGCTCCCTATGTAAATAAAATGGGCCGAGTCTAAAATATAAAAGTGGAGTGATTCTGTTTGTAGGTGATTATACATAGTTAATAATAATCATTTCCATTTCTGCTTATCAGTCTTCCTAACTTTTACACGCTGCTTCTTTAACCAAATAATAATAATAAACTTTTTTTTCCTTTAAGGTGGTCGTCAGTGTAAGCGGCCGGTGAAGGCCTTCGAGGTGTACGACACAGAGTCACGATCTTGGACTACGCTACCCATGATGCCGTGTAAACGTTCATATGGGGGAGTGATGTGGGACTCAGCTGGGAGGCTGTGTCTGCTCGGAGGACTGCGGCAGGGTGGAGGCCACCAGAGCTCCAAGTTCACCAAGAACGTCAACATCTTTGACACCAACCAAGGTACAGAAACATTCAGCACACCTTTGTCTTTATTGACTTATTTATTTTTACCTTTATATTTATTTTTATTTTTACATTTAAGCACTGACAATAGTCTTCTTCTGCTCCCCTGTTGAGCCATGAAATACTCCAGTGTAGTCCAGACAACTTGCAGCTTGAAAGTTTCTGGCGTCGTCCTGAAAAAGGTGCGAAGGATCAGCTCTCGAGTTCAGACTTGGAAACTCAGGACAGATTTATGCACCCTGACTTCCCCATAAAGCAGCAGCTCTGATGTGAAAGTGGAAACAGACCAGCAGGTTATATTAGGAAATGACTTAGCCCAGCAGAAACATAAAAGGAGTGGTGCTTGGTGAGCTGTGTAGTGTTCTGACTGAACTCATGCAAAACATTATGTGACAGTTGTTTATCCTCCAATTCGTTGAGGTTACTTTGCAAATATTCTTAGGTTTGTGAAGTTTGTCGGTTGTTTACATTTGGCGGTGCGGGTCACGGGTCCAATTGAGGCTGAAAGTTTGAATTTTCAACATCAGGGAAGAAGTTAGCCTGGCAGAGTTTAGTATCTCAGCTCTGGATAAGGGCCAGATTTCAGCTACTTTTTTTACTGTTCCTCTTGAGTATCGTAGGAGCGGCGGTGAAATACTCTCATAATGTAGTCCTATTTAAAGCCAGCTAGCACCATGTTTCTCCCTGCCTGCAGTCTTCATGCTAAGCTAGGCTAAATACCTCCTGACTTCAGCAGACGTGAGATTAATGTTAATCTCCTCACACCACTCCTGAATAACAACATGCAGACTTCCTGAAAGTTTCCCATCATTATAATCCAAACCCTGTCCATCCAGACTGCAATCCACAAATAAAATGCTTCTTTGGATTCTTCTTCTTCACCGATTTTGACTTTGTCATTAACATCAACCATCGCCATGAAGACAAATGGTTTGCTTTCATTCCTCTCTTAATTCTGTGCACACACTGTGTCCCACCACGCCGCCGGATGACTTATCCCTCCATCCGGCAAAGACACCCAGGAGTAACAGGTGAACAAATTGAGGAGGGACCGGAAGGAGAAATGGGGGGAACAAAAATCAATAAGTCATTTTAGACAGCTGGATATGCGGTCACACCTCGAGATCGGTCGAATGAAAACCAAATAAAGCAGAACACGGCAGCGATAATGTTAATGTATGATAATGAGGAGAAAGTTTGCCCTGTGTGCGAGAGATAGGCGAAGAAAGACGAAAGGAGACCGCCTTCCAACACACACACACACACACACGTACACACACCGTTTTTTCCAATCTAATTTTGGTTGAGATGAGATGGGAGATGAGCTGCCGAGGGAGGGCTGGGGGGATGAGGAGCGCTTTAAATTACAAGATCCAGAAACAGATTGCTTTATTATCCATCTGCAGCAATATCTGTCCACACATACACACAGCCACGCAATCTGCCGCCACACAGTGATATTCTATTACTGTTCAATTCCATATCGGCCGTATTAAGACGCGCGCCTGTTAGCGGATGTTGCATTGTAGACAAGATGCAACAAGTACAATGAAGAAGCACAAAGAAATGAAGAAAAATATTGGAGATTTTTTTGGCTTTAGAGAATCATTCATGGGGTCAATTCACCCAAATCACTAAAGAAATATTTTCTGTGTCCTCTGGTTGTATCTGCAAATGTAGATATGGGTTTTTTGCTGTCAGTGGTGTGAACAACACAAAGAATATTCCCATTCACCTCAATGTTACACTGTGTAAGAAGCAGACGGATAAAACCATTTCCACCACCAGCAAGTCTTCCAGTAAACAGGAAGTAGTTTAGAAACTTGGAAACTTCAACCTGAGAAAACTGAATTTACTTCATGTGCCACAGTTCCTGGTCCCCAAATGGTACCAGCTCTGGAGGTAATACTTTTGGCCCAGAAACTATTTGTAATAGAGTTCAGCAGTTAAACACAAGCCTGGAGGCTACAATCTGTTTGCTGCAAAACATTTAGTTCTTTGACGGAGAAGTGACATGTTCTTCAGCCTTTGAAAAATGACGGCAGATTGCATTTTGACAGATACCAGGCTGGTTTCACTACAGGCTGCTCTCAAGGTGAAAAGGTGAATTTTAGCATGTGTTTAGGAAAATATTAACTAAAAATCTCACTGATAAAATAAAAACACAGATGTCTTCCTTTCAGACTTCACCTAAATCTTTACTAACTCCAATGTTGTCTGAAATTAAGGCAAAAATAGAGTTTTAAAAGTTTATTTATCCTTGAGTGTGTAACTGTAGAAATAGTTACATAAAAATATAACTGCTATTAATGTTTCTAACTTATTTGCTGTATCTTCACAGTTCCTCACATGCAGTGAGAAGCTTCTAGTTCATGCAGCTCCTTTGCTGGGGTGAAACCATAGACTGTAGATAAAAGATGGATGCAGATGCAGTGATGTTACCCATTAGTTTGTGGACTAGTGTTTTCAATCCCAGACTCTATCACCATCTTGGCTTCTTATGAACAAGATGTTGCCAAATATGTACATGTGGGAGGAGCTGGGGAGAATCAGGGAGGCGGGTCTGACTGCCTCCTGTGACAGTACCCACCTGTTACTCAAAACAACCACATCCCTTAATTATGTACAACTTTAAGCCTTAATCTGATTTATAAATGTGAACAAAGAGTTCGTGTATCAGGCTGTAGACATGTTTATTTCTGCTGTAAACTTGGGGGCCATTGGGGACTGACCATAGAGGATGAAACAAGTGGGGCTCAAAAATGAGGCTTCTAGAGGCTGGCTCCAAAAAACTCTGGCTCCAAGTGACTTCAATTCAAAGTCGTTGTTTCCAATCATGAAATAGTCAATACATTTTTTCCACAAGTCATTCTGAGGTCAACAGCTAAAGTTTTATCAGTGGTGGTCCATCTGAAAAAAGACTCATCATTAAGTAGATATTAGGTTTCAAAAAGAGGAAGATTTATGGTGTGGTTAGTTTGATCGACAGGTCTGTTCTCCAATAAGAAATGCACTAAGGTCAAGTCTCATACACTTTGGATTCAACGGTCAGACCCGCCTCCTCACTTCTCCATTCATATCCAAATATGGTCACTTCTGGCTCCAAACAACCAGCATGGCGACGTTCAAATACCAGTCTCTTGGCTTCGAAATACAAATCCAACAGGTTACTTCATGCACGCTTTGTCCATTTCTATTCACGGTCTGTGGGACTGACTCATTTTTTGAGGCAGCCTCAAGTGGCCATTTGAGGAATTGCATTTTTTTGCACCTCTTCAATAGCTTCCTTTATTTGAGGTTGTTCTTTAGCACAGAGCTAATCTGTATTTAGATACAGCAGAAGTATCCATGGCCTGTACCCCGTTTATAGTCTTCATAGTTGCCAGCAAACTAGAAGAAATACTTTGGTCATCTACCTATATCAGTCAAATAGTAAAACATGATTTTTTTATAGAGCCCTGACTTCAAAAAAGCAAGAGAGTGAGTCTGAACTGCAGCTAAATAAATCTAAGTTGTTGTATTTGTGTCAATCTAAAAGGTTTAATTCAGTTTCTTTCCTGTAAAAGAAAAAACCCTCAGCTCGAGTAATGAATTCTGCTTCTAACAAAGCAAGACTTTCATCAGTCACACTGAAGCACACAGGACTCCGGCAGCACTGACAATAACCACAAATGATGCAGTTCCCCCCTGAGGCCAACTCATAACAAACAAATTCCCATGTTGAATATTTGATTTATGTCCTGCTTGAAATGTTTGAAATGGCCTTGGCGGAGGTTTGTGCTCTCCGAACAAAAAAAAAAGACAGAAATGAGACTAAAGCGAAAAAAGATAAAACATTTAAAAATGACATAACATCATAGTGAGATTCCTTTTGTCCTCAAGGATCGTCGGTGTGATGAGTAGTGGGTAAGATTTCACACGTGACTGAAACAATCCATCAAAGGTCGAGAGACAGTCGCTATGCTTTTCTAGTTTTAATCATGAGGGACAATTACAGAGGAGCGCTGTGGTCGAAATTACCACCACACAGACTACAAAGCCCTGTCTTCAGAGAATCGCCTCATCTCCTTCATTGCATTGTCTCGGCCTCTCGCTGTCTGTACTCCCTCCCTCTGTACTCTCGCTCTGCCGCTGTCTCTTTATTCTCCTCTGCCGTCTACCACCAGAGTAGAATAATGTATGCTAGTGTTTTCCCAACATCCTTACAAAGAAAATCTTGGCGTGAAGACTTGTGTAATCCCTCCAAAGCAAATAGGAATCAGGCCTGCAGTTGCAACTCAGTCTCAGAGGATTGGACCGTAAGTCTGTAGTGTGATTTGTTGACACAACTGTAATTTAAAGATAAAAATTCAGCCCGTGAGCACTATTTGGAAAAAAAAAAAAAAAAAACGGCTATCACTGTTTGCATTCTTTGTAGATCAATGTATGTTTTCAGTATCTGGTACGAAGTAAAATATAAGACAGAATCAAAGATTTTTTAATGGATTCAACATTTGGTTTTGAAGTCAACAATCATTAGGAGATGATGAGTTGTGGTGACAGAAGACTTTCTGATTTGTCCTCACTTGATGAGAGGACAACAACCACAGGACGTGATTTGTTTTAAATTGTGGTTAAATTTTTTTCTTTCCTTGTTTGTATGTTAAAACATTTGGGGCCAGATCAGAGGAAATCAATCAGACAAATTTCTACCTGTTTACTGGACTTACCAAGATAGTGTTATTGCACCACAAGAGGGCAGTATTCAGTCAGCTGGGTAACGCATTGGTAGAGGTTTGTGCTCTCTGACTGCTTGTTAGTTGTACGTTTCCAAGACAGTAACTTTTCTTGGATGTTTCCTTGGTTGTTCCTCCATGAACTCTGCCATACTCTTAGTTTGTTAGTTACTCCTCCTCTTCCTGTAGCAATGGTTGTCTCTTCTTCAATCCTACCAAACCAGTCATTACTGATACATGTATTGCTAGTGGTGCATCTAAACAGCAAACAGCACGAATTGAAAATTTATATTTAACTTGTTGAATAAAGAGACTTTTTGCTGCTGATCTTAATAAGCAATGTGTAAAGTAGACTGGGTTTAATTCAACTGGTGTTCATCTATATCTCACTGAGTCCAACACTCCGGGTTAAAGGTAAAGTAGCTTGTATGTCATGTATAATGTCATGTTTAATTTGAGGAACACAGTCCGCATTTGCTTTTAATTAATTCACTTCTACTTTTGAGTTACTCTACATAAAGTAGTTCTCATGCAGAGATTAGGTGTTAGTAAATATGAACACCTACCGACTGCAGGTGGAACCAACTAGTTTGCAACATGTGACCTGTTTAGAATGAGGAGACCACAATGTGATATTGATGACAACCTGACATACCCTACCTGACACTTGCATAAAATACAAAATACAATTTTAAAATGCTTGATTATTACACAGTATTCCTCAGATTGGAAAATGGTGTCAGGCTATGTTGAACCTGACCAGAGTGGCTGGTAATTTGGTAGAAGGCAGACGAAGGAACTCGATCCAGATGCAAAAACAAAGGTGTTTATTTAGAAAAAAAGTGGCACTGTGATACACAGGTAACCAACAAAACATATAAATACAAAGGAAAAACAGAAATAAGGTCAAGTTGTCTTAACTAATAAAAACATCGCATCACATGCACACTCCTGCATGGACGTCCTCCCCCCAGGAGCCACTGAGCCACTGCTTTTATAGCTGATCACACCTCCAACGAGCCACACCTGGAACTGATCAACCTAACCAATTTGGTCAGATTGGTAGCAGGTTTGACTGGTGACAAGTGGTGCGCTCTCACCCACTCTGTCACAGGCTAAATGACCAACATAGCTAATACAGTATAGCTAGGTTCATTAGACATATCCAGAGCTGCATGATAAATGTTTGGATCACCACTCTGAAAAAGCTCAAACACTCCCAATCCAGAGCTTTGCTGCCATGGTAAAAATTGGGTATGATTCAGAAATGATTGTATCAATATATACAAACTGCAGACCCGTGATGTTGGTATAGCCTCATTGTTGTCTCCAAAAGAACCACTGGAACTCATTGAACCACACAGAACGACGATCCACAACATTAAAATCCATAAATGAGAGGATCTTCCTGTGAGAAGAGCAGAGAACAGAGTGGACGACCAGCTGTGATCTCCTCTCTGTTCTCTGGTGTAACTGAACCAGGCCAGGAAGAGGAGCACAGCTCTTCATTACACTCTGCAGCTACATGTGGGACGACTCACCATCTGGCTTCTTATCTCATTTTCATTCTCTCTGCTTCTTCTGTTTGTCTCTCCCGACCTTATTGTCTCGACCTCTTGTTTAAGAAAAAGATTGAGAATAAATTAGAAAGAAAGGGGTGAAATAGCAAAGAGGGGAAGGGGAAGAAATGCAGAGATAATAAAAACAAGGCAAAGGAGGAGACCAGGAAAAACAAGTATGCAAAAAGATAAGGGTAAAGACATCCAGAGGAGAGATGAGATAGACAAAGATAAAGAGAAAGACCTTTTTTTTCTCTTGCTCTGTCTCTATCTGTCTAATTCGCTCTCCCTCCCTCGCTCCCTAATGAAGTTATCTTTCTTCGTCTGTCACGATTCTCTCCTGTCTGGGTTTCCCTCAGATAAACAAGACTTGGCAGCAACAAAGCCTAAAAGTGAAAAAGAAACTTTTTGCCGATTCTGCTGGGGAAACATTATTTTGATGGCTTTTTTTCCCCCCGTATCCTTCACCATCAAGTACTTTTTATCATCACGACTGTTTCAGCTGTCACTTCTGCTTCTACCTCAACCCCATCCGACAGGTTTTTAGAAAAACCAGTCACTCCTAAGTGTCAGGTAATTAAAGAGATTAAATTAAAATTGTAATGTGCTCCACACCTGTGGCTCGACTGATTGTTTTTAATGTTGTTTTCAATATTTCTTTGGATTAAAACTGCCAGTAGTTGTTTTCATGGTGGATAAGAATTAGTCCTCGCTCACCGCTGCACCTGTGTTCAATTCCCAGCAGTGAGGCTTTAGGTTTGGCTGCAAATAAATAAATGTTATGGGTGGGAAGTCGTTGGGGGATCATGTGCCAGAAAAGTAAACTGGACTCTTGTTTCGCTGTTGCACACACAGTCTCCTCTTTTTAACTTTTCTGTGTTGTTCAGCCAAACACAACAAACAAAGCAGCTCCTCTGGCTGTCAGGAGGTCGTCATCGTGTTTTCAAGTGTCCATCCGTTTAGTATCCCCGTGGATTGTAGCATGTATCCAAGAGCAAGTTCACTTTCCCACAACTGAAACTATGAATTGGCCTTTAGTGGGCTTCTGGACAAACAGGAAACCTCTAGGTTAATAAAGTGCAAAAAACTGCAGTTCCTAAAATGGCCACTTGAGGCTCCAAAAGAAAGTCTATCTTCAACATAGACTGTGTAAATGGACAAAGGAAGTGTGATGCCACCCATTGGTTTGTGGACTCCTGTTTTGAAGCCAAGAGATCAGCATCTGAACATCATCATGTTGGTTGAAGTGACCATATTTGGATATGACGGATGGAATGAGGAGGCGGAGTCTAAGTCTGAGATTCCAATCCCTGTCTGATCTGATTGGAGACCTGTTGATCACACTAACCAAGCCCCTAAATCTACTTCATGTTTTGTTGAAGTCAGTTGGTGTCAGAGTTTTTTGGAGCCAGCCTCCAGTGGCCAATGTTAGTATTGCACTTTTTTGCACTTCAGCATTGACTTCATTTTTTAGCTCCACTTGCTTTTGTCCATTTCTATAACATGGAGCCTCACAGAGGAAGGACAGAAAGAAGAGAAATAAAATTCAGCTTTAGCTTTGTATAACTCTCAGTAGTGATGGGTAGATGAGGCCTGGGGAAGCGTTGCGACACATTACCCAAACTGTATGGATACGTGTCGGTACTGTGTTGCTCAATACTGACACCTGTTGGATCTTAATAATCATTACAGGCAGTCTAGCTGTCAGACTGAGCTGACAAACTGATTTTATGACCTAGCCATGGCGAAGAATTGTGTGTCCATACCAAACAATGACTGAAATGTCTATTATGGGGTCATCTACACGCCCAGAGGGATCAGACTGCAACAGAGGTCCACGTGCTTGTGTTTGTTTATTTATACAAATTTACCTGAATGCGATGATATTCCTGCTCGTTACAATTCGTTACTTTCAGCATAATGGCACGACTGTGTGAGGATTTTTATGTACTTGTCTTTGAGGCAGGATGGATTTTATTCATATATATTTAGGTTCGGGAAGAATCCCGCTGACGGACGCGCTTCCTTATAAGCAGCTGTTTCATCACATGACTTTCTTAGCGCGATACACACACCGACACGGGGTTTCGCTCTGTGAGCTCGACACATGCGCCAACGCATCGGTGCTGTCTGACCCATCACTAACTGTCAGTACAGTTAGGTCCACTCAAGTAATAGGGATCAGATTTATTGTGTTTTGTGTTACTTCAGTGTTGCAGTAACAACTTTCAGGTGACGCCCTCTAGAACTCAACAACCCAGGAACTCAATCAGTGTTGATAGTCACAGACGTCAATCTAATACTAACTTAATGCAGTATTACAGTACAGTGTGCTCCGGGCAGTGGTGAACTGCTGACCACTGGTTGGACGATCGCTCTCCACCTTTCACCACAGTGAAGCACGGAGGTCTGCACACAGCCTGCAGAAAGAAGCCACCCACGTTACAGCACAGCAAACTGTGGCGTCTACATTTCTGTCACATATTGGAAGTGAAACAAGAAATCAGACGTTCGATCAGCAAAGCATTGTTTTGGTTTTGATTTTGTCATCATACAGGATTTATTGTGGTTTGTGTTGGTTTCCCATTATTCACTAATATTTCAACTAGCTTTATGTGCCCTCCTAGGAGTAATTTCACCCTCTTGTCCCCTCCGTTTTTTCTCTGTCTGTGTTTGTTATAACCTGTGTGTGTCCTTGCCCAGTGTGTGTGTGTGTGTGTGTGTGTGCGTGTGTGTGTGTGTGTGTACTGTACATGTCCTGGCTGCAGCTGCACTTGTGAGCGACCTGTTTGTGCAGGTCACACTCTGAAAACTCAGCAGCATCCTGTCCAGCTGAACTTCACCTCAGCTACTTTATAAACTGCACACACACATTCGCTCACTCCAGCTGTCGTTTGTTATCCTCTTCTTCTTTTTTTTTCTGTTCCTCTTCAGGCGTCTGGCTGAAGTCGGAGGAGACGGTGGCGATGAAAACAAAGAGAGCTGATTTTGCTGCGGGCTTCCTGCGGGGCCGGATGGTGGTCGCAGGAGGACTTGGTAAGAGGAGGCGAACTCATTTCTGCTGCTCAGCTTGATGGATTGATGTTTTCTGGTTTAATACCCGACATACTGGTTTAATCCTGGCTTTATTTGGGAAGTGTTGGTCGTCTGAATAAATACGTTGCAGGTTGTGTTCAATAGGCTTTAGTTTGTGTGTGTTTACGTGTCCTCGTACACTGTTTAGGTCACGAGCCCTCAGCTCTGGACACTGTGGAGGCTTTTCACCCTCAGAAGAAGAAGTGGGAGAGGATAGCTCCCATGACCTTCCCCAGATGCTCCGCCTCTTCCATCGTCATCAGAGACCGCCTCCTGGTGGTGGGAGGAGTCAACCAGGTAACTAAGGCTCAGTATAACAATCAGGTCTATGCAGTTAAATAAAGCATAATTGCAATAACGCTGCAGCTAAACAAGCAATATGTCTCTTTATGGTGACAGATGCTCGCTGCTGTAAATGACCCACAGATGTTTAGTTGTACTCTGGCTCTGAATGGTGCAGCTGTGATTTCACACAGACTGACTGAGACTGTGAGGATCTAGTTAGAGCATGAGTGGTTGGAAAAGGATATTTACTGTCTGACTACCTGCTCACCGCACATCTGTCCCATCGTGTCGTCCCACTGCAGACCTAAGCCCTCTTCACACACCAAAACTGTGACTAATGGCATCCCTACGAGAGGTGTGGAAATTTCTTAATCCTGACGTTAAAGATTCTGCATCGATACACTGCAGCAGTTGTTGATTGTCCGGCATCGGCTGAACAATAAAGTTGTAAATTTAGGTTGATTTGTTGTGCTAGCACTCAGTAATGCAGCCACAGAGGTCACAGCTCCTCGAAATGACTCAAGACAAATCACAGAAGACATTTTTCAGTTTTCTCGTCGCTCCCTTTCCAGTCACAAAAGGCTTTATGTTGTGTTGTAACACAGTGGTGCTCCCCATGAACTGCAGAAAAGACTGATGTGTAAAATCTGTGGAGCTCACCTTCAAGTGCAGCTGAAAAGCAGCAAGAAGAGAAAAACATCTCTTATGTGTTGCATTCGAATCCACAGTCATCAGCAGTAATAACTCCTGTGCCCAAGATTAAAGCAAGACGTGGCTTTTGTTATTATCATGATTTAACACGAGATTTAATTAAAGTATTTAAAAGCTTTACCCTGCATCCAACTGCGCAGTTTGTTCTCATAATTAATTTTGATAATACACAAGGGAAAGATTCAGTATTCAAACCGGAGGATTGTGCGCATAGCAAAACTTTTCTTGATGGAGTAAAGCATGGATTTAAATGTAGTTTACATCCTGCTTCAGTTTTTTATAGCTTTTATCTTTTTAGTAAAAAAAAAAAAACACATTTATTTCTATTCTTCAAGACTCTCTGAGATTATATATTGACTCTCCAACCTCTGAATCAGTCACAGTCGAGGCCCAACTGCTGCACACGGCTTGATATGTATCAGAAAACCATATTAGCTGAAATCTAAGCAAATGCACACTGTGTATCACTGTGGATTACAAGGAATCAATGAAAAGTATCCACAGAAATCGATTGTGCTGCGTGGAGTTTCAGACAGTTTATTGGATCTTGTATGAAGGAAATGGGATCTGGTCAATAAGCATTTACACACTTGCACTGACTAATGCAGCTGATCCACAAGAAGCTGCCTTATGAAGAGCACATTAAGGGAAGGATACTGTACAGCAATTTAAAACAAAAAAAACTGTGACAGACGGTGTTGTCAATGCAAAGTACCTGAAACCAGCATCAGACCAGTGGAGTTGCACTGTGAACAGGTCCAGAGCTGCAGCTCAAACTGCACCACCTGCTGGTCGGACGAGCAGCAGCAGTATGTGCAGTATATGTAACAGAAACTCAGACTTGGATGCTACTGAGATTAATATATATGTTTATTATATACCTGTTTGTATAGTTTGCATAGTCGTTAAAGCTCCAGAACAAGTTAAAGACCTGACAAGTTCAATATCTGTTATTTTGTATTTTGGTGCAACAGTCTGTAGGCAGAGTACTCCTCCTGAAGTGTTAAAGTACTTTGTCTGATGGTGAAGTACCAGACACATGTATAATGAAGCACACTTCGTTGGTTTGTAGATATTTTTAACATAGCGATAAGTTTATTCAGATCCATCCAAATGCTGACGCCTGGTGATTTACAGGCTCTGCAGCAGCTGAACTTAAAAGTGAGTATTAATCTTTTACAAATCAAAGGTGGATGACAAATTAGTCAAATGCAAATGTTCACTCTGTCTCAACAGCAGCAGTGTTTGTGTGGATCTGACTGATAGTGACTACATACCTGTCATCACAGTTTGAACAACTGATGTCAGTAGGATGCCACTACTCAGGATGGTTCCTGAGTAGTGGTTAAGGTTGGAGTACCTACCATAGACCTTATTTATTTTTGGCAATGAATGAATTAAACTGACCTGAGAACAAAGCAGCCATGAGTTTTCAGTCATTTCTGTAGTGATTCCTGTGACGTGAGCAATGTCCACTAAAAACTCTGCATTCTGATTGGTTAGAAGGTGTGGACTTGTAATTACAGGCTTCACCCTGACACATGGATGTTTGCTGCACCAACAGACCTGACTCCTGGTCTCAAATCGAAACCTGTTCAGAAGGCGACATTTGGACATTGGAAAGCGCTGACTTTTTCCAAGCTGCGCCGATGACCACGGTTGTCATAGTAACTGAACGCATTCCCTCCTAATCATGATTGCATGTTTTTATTTCATATACGGCGACATATAAATAACCACCGGTGCACAGGGATACTGTACAGTCGTTAAGATTTTACTAATTACGTTACCTTCTATATTTCCAGACAGAAACATTTTCCACTTCAGTCGATATTTTCCACTTTCCTTTTCCCACACTGATTAACATTGGCATACATAGACAACATTTTACGTACAGCTTGTGATTAAAATACTGAATCCACCTTTATATTTCAGAACCAGGTGCTAATGGGTGCAATGTTTACCAAACACAGACCACCTGCTGTGATCTTTCTGGTGAATGTTGGTGCTGTCTGCTTTCAGATTCCCAATCAGATTCAGACCCAAACATGTTCACACTGGTTTGTGAAGTTTGAATTTCCACTGAAAAGTTTACAGTATAGACTGTATATAGAAGTCACCTGTAGGAGAGTCAGCTACCATCTCCTGTCACTCTGACTTTTGATTGCTATTGTCTGTTGATTGCTATGCTAGGATTGCTTATTGGCCATTTTAAGATAAATATGAACTTTTTTGAACTACAATCTATGTAAAACTACATTACAGGAGGCCAAGTGTATAAATATAAAGCTGGAAAATCAGCATAATAGATTCTCTTTCAGTCTTCTCTTTACTAAGGCCGGGCAGAAGACCTAGAGCTAAATCTATGCCATGTGTCAGCACCATGGAGAGCTTCCTGGGTCAAAGAAGGGAGAGGGAGACAGAAGATGACGCTGTCCATGGTGCCAGCACTGGCACAGTAAACCAAATAAATGGGTAGTTATTTAAAACACACACCTTTACTTAACTTCTCTTGTTGATTATGTGAACAACATCCATCCATCCATCATCAAGGGACCCCATATGGAAGGAAGGGGACACAGGAAGTAAACAGTTGGACCTGACATGACACTAAAACCTCCAAACTTGTCATGATTATACAAAGACTGTATATAGAAATGGATGCCATCTCAATAATGAAGCCAATGCATAAGTGCAAAAAAGTGCAATACCACTGTTGACCACTAGAGACTGGCTTTAAAAAACTCTCGCTTCAATTGACTTCAATTAAAAAATCTTAATTTTCAGTCATGAAATACTCAGTACATTTTTTCTAGCAGTTATTCTGTCAACTCTTCTTCTCTGTGATCTAATGGTCCGTCCTTAAATTATTTCATCATTAACTAGATAATAGGCTTCACAAAGAGGAAGAGTGAGGAGTGTGAATGACAGATCTGGTATCCACTGAGACCAAACGTAAATTTGAGTCTCATACACATTGGGAAGTGACCTCAGGTTCAAGGGTCAGACCCACCTTCTCCCTCCTCTGTTCATATCCAAATATGGTCACTTTTGGCTGATGTTTAAATGCCAAACTTCACCAAATGTTAAACCACAAACCAGCAGGGATCATTACGTTAGTGTCATCCATGCTATATACAGTCCAATGGTTTATGAAACTCCAGGCTGAGTATTGAAGATGCCTTCCTGTTAGCGAGATGTCGCCTAGCAGTGCAAACATTACAAATTTCTAAAGTAAAGCACCATAGTACAGAAATTTTCCATCTTTATTGTAAAAGAGTATGAGAAGATATTTCTGAGTTTGATGCTACAGAATAAAATCCTAGCTTACTTTAGCAATCCTGTCTGATCTACCTAAACAACAATGTAACCTTTAGGGCAGGGGTCTCAAACTGGTGCCATGCAGGGCCGAGACCCTGCAGGTTTTATTTCCAACCATGTCTCCAGCAGCTGATCTCACTGATGAGCTCCTTCCCTCAAATTAAAGGAGGTATTAATCATTAAAATCACCTGCTGTAGAGACTAGCTGGAAGGAAAACCTACAGTGTCTCGGCCCTTGATGGCACAAGTTGAGAACCCCTGTTTTAGATGTGTCCCTCTTCTAACAAACCTGATTCAAATGATCAGCTCATTATCAAGCTCTGCAGAAGCCTGATAACGATCCTGATCATTTGAATCAGGTGTGTTGGAAGAGGGAAACATCTAAAACATGTAGGA
>OOFC01049814.1:6975-17401 GCA_900323345.1 Pseudochromis fuscus
CATCGCACACACACACACACACACACACACACACACACACACACACACACACACACACACAGAGAGAGGTGTAAACCAGTGTAACAGTAAACACCCAGTAAAGCTCATCGAAAAGAAACTATCTGATAAAGAAAACCACTTTATTCCCTAAACACCTCAGCAGATATCCTAACTGTATTACTATTAACACAACGTACAAGTCAAAGAGGATGGGAATGTGTAAAAGGTTTTTTTTATTTATGACTCAAATCATGATTTTTACAGGATGTTACCTTATCAACCAAAGTTAATGCAATTCATGCTGAGTGGAAGAAATAAAAAACATGTAGAGAAGGAGAATACTGTAAGCTGCTGTATTCTGATGGACTTTTCTTAGGATATTTTGGCAAAAGAAGAGACCTGCTTAAAAAAAAAAAAAAAGCTGCCTTCAACCTCATCAGCTGTTGTACCATGTAGTAAACCACTAATAAATTTAAGTTAATATTAAATTCTTTTTATTAAGCACATCATTAACACAGACAACATGATATCTGAAACTCATCTCAAATCAGAGTGGCTGCACAAATAGAAAATAGGCACACTCTCTATTTGCCTGTAATCTCCTTATGCTTTGTCTTTCTTCTTGTTTTTCTCACACTCCCATTCCTTCACTTCAATCATTTCTCAAATCATCTCTCCTCCGCTCCACATCATACCCTCTAAGTTCTGTCTTTCTCTCTCTGTCGTCCTGCCTCTGATCTACTAAGCAGGGAGGATTGTTGAGGGTTCTTTCCATACTCTCATTCACAGATCAAGGTCGATGTGGAGACGCTCCCCACGCTCAGTGTCCAATTACTGAATCAAACAAGTGAACAGGCACAGACACATGTAATCACACAAAGAGACACATCCAGCAAACAGATCGCAGGCAAACACAAAGGCACCTCATTTCACTCAGCTCCAATTAAGCCCATTGTTTTCAAGATAAAGACACATGTTAGGTCATCTTGCAGATAAAATGGTTTGATTTGAAAATATATGTATGAATATATACAGTGGTGGAAAAGGGTTTCAGACTCACAATCTCAAGTATTATCATGAAATATGTGTGGAAAATTTGTGTTTCAAAAGGTGGCGTCGCATCAGACAGACACAAGCAAATCCAATTCATGTTTTTTTTTTTTTTGTTGTGAACTGTTTACAAGAAAAACTAACAAAACTAAATTCTTGACAGTTTCAATATGCCACTTCTCAGTATTGTCGGTATCAAAATCAACAAATGACAGAGAATGTGTTCAAAACTCAACAAAAAATAAATAAACTATCACATCCTCAAATTAATATTTAGTAGTCCTGCCATTAGCACGCAGTAGAGCTCTAATCCTCACTGGCATGTTCCCCACGAGCCTTTCACACTATTGAGGGGAAATCTAGTCTCATTCTTCTTGAATTACTGTTTTTAATTCTTCTAAATTCTTTGGTTTATGCTTTGAAAAAGACCTGCAGCTCTCATGCAGCCTCAAATCATGATGCTGCCTCCACCATGCTTGATAGAAGGTACTGTACATACTGGAGCTAATGCTTCGCCTGGCCTTCTGCATAACCTCACAATAGCAGGAGGAAGATAAAGCTGGAAACTGGACTGATCCAACCACAGACTCTTCTCACAGTTCCTGGTGGTCCAGTTCTTCTGTGCTTGGGCCCAACAATGCCGGGCTAGCCTCTGTGTCTCATTGATCAGGGGCTTCTTGACAGCCTTGTAGGACCTTAAGCTATGATTTTAAAGTTGGCCACATATAGTGCAGGTGGAACACTGGACACCAGTTTGGTTTGACCACTGCTGAAGCTCCTGTGATGTCATTCAATGGTTTCCCCTGCACATGTGGATCAGGATTTGGTCATTTCCTGCTGAAGAAACCCTCGGACGCTCAGTTCTTGGTTTGTCTCCCAAGCTGTTGGTTCATCAGTATTTCTGCAGAGTGAATCCAACTGCTGAAACACTGCATCTGCTGCACTTCCTGGCTATCTGGCATCAGCTGTTTCCCTTCCTGGCTGAGACTCTGTATCTACAGGTGTGTTTCCTGAGTTAGGTTCCTTGTTTTAGTCATTTTTGTCTCTGAAGAACTTTCAAATGTGCTGGCTTTATATAGACACAAAGCCCCACAACAAAAATTGTGTCTGTTACTAAAACACACAACCTTCATGAGTGGATCACTGATAACCAATGACCATGTATTTTTTTATGGAACCAAGTTTTTAATGACCCATTTTAGGATTTGTTTAGTATATTGTCTGTGGCTGTACTACAAGAAATTGCGCTTGAAGATAGGAGCGATTCTTAATGCAATATTTCACAAATGCATGGGGTGTCCGAAAACTTTTTTCCACCACTGTAAAACAATGGGGGTCTGTGTTTCCTCACTGACACATCACCTCTTATTTATTCATACATAACAGAGAATACCACCCTCTGTTTTCTCACCTGGAGAAAATTACTCTCAGTGCCCCACATTCCCTGGTGATCATCTCTTAATTCTGCAGTGGGTCACATTACACATTCATACTCCGAAGTACAGCAGAGGCAGGGAGGTAAGCAGGGAGCCGACGGATGACTCATACAACAGCATAACTCTCTAGAGGTCCGCTGTTGTGTTTGATCATTAAGATCCCATGAGAGTGCACACGCACTTGGCTGTTTTTGTTGCTTTAATGCAGCAGGAAGATTCATTTGGTGCATAATAGGATTGAAATGCAGCATCACAGCAGTCATAACAAGATATAGAAATAAACATTGTGGGGAAGAAAATCCACTCACACAGTCAGAACATGGGCACAAAAAGCTTCACATGGTTAAACATTTATGTTAGTGGTAGGGTTAGAGTTAAGGGTTTGATTATAACAACAGTTTTTTTACATTAAGGTCTAGCACAGCAACAACAACAACAAGAGGTGGGATGAGCAAACCAGTTTCACTGTAGTATCTGAAATGCTTTGTTTTTCAAGGTAAAAACCAAAAATAGATGCATCCAACAGCCCATAATAATCTCTCACAGACCATGAAACCTTTGTCTGCACAGTCAGTCAAAGACAGATGAAAAATTCCCTGTGAGTACGACTGACAGCACGGGTCATATTTTCTTTATCTTCCAATAAGGCAGAGGTCTTCCTTGTGTGAAAAATGTTGATTGCTCATAAATGTGAATGAGGTCAAGTAATGAGATGCAAATACAGAGAGCCCCCGCAAGTAAACTCAGGGTCAACTAGAAAAACGGTCGATTCTGGCCAATCAGCTTTGGCTCAGGGCACAATCCTGACTCCTTTGACTTATACATGCTGTGTTTCTACTGCTGATCTGTCAACCAATACAATAAAAGACAAAAGCTGCCAATATGATACCTTTTCAGAACTGTAGGATAGTATCAGAGTGTCATTAATGATAGTCTGGATTATCTGTAAAGTTTTGGATCAGCCTCCAGATAATCAATATGAGCAGATGAAGTGCAGTTGACATAAATACACTTGTGAGTGTGTGTTTATATTTTAGTGCCTTACCAGGGGATGACTGATCACTGGAGGCCACTAAAGTGGCAGGTGTGGGTCTACGTCTTCTGATCTGAAAAAGAAAAACAACTTTAATCTAGAGACTCACATTTCAAACACATCACAGCAAATGGTTACTAGGATGACAGGTTTTTATTTCTTATAATAACCTCAAACCCTTTGTTTTACCAGCTGTTCTTGCAGATTTTTGATAGTTTTGAAATACTGACTGATAGATCTCAAGTCCAATTTATCACAGGACATGGCTCTAATTGGTTTAATTAGCTCCAACAATTAAAATGCAAACCAGCCACACACTGAAATTTGCATATTCTTATTACTCATTGAATCAGAGAGAGTCCACCCTCTTCCCCCGTGACCAGTTGTATGGTGAGTGCAGCATCTGTTGCCTCTGTCAGGATGCTGTCAGACCGGAGCAGGTCTCTATGATCCATGTTTCTGGTTGGGTTTTCACACACTTTGAAGATGGCTGAGCTGGACGAGAGCAGTGCTGGATCCTGCAGAGCTATTCACTGAGATCACCAGGGCTTCCTGCCACCTCCTACTTGCTTTTTGGCTGATGACTTGTGGAGTGTGGCAGCTATGGACCGTTCTGGGACAATACATGAAAGAAGATGCACATTTCACTAGAGCTGTTAGAAAGCTCCACCGGTGGATAAAAAAAGCTGAGTTGCAATCTATAACCATTGTTGCTTGTAGTGTTGAAGTGTGGAAAAAAACACTGGTCAGACTGTTGCAAATAAGTTTTTAATGGAAATGTCAGAATTTTTCTTGTTGTAATCTATGAAGTTATATCTTTACTGTTGATTTTATTTTCAGTAACACCCTTAATTGTCTGAAATGAAAACAGCATATGCAACAGTGAAGAAGCTCATGATCTCTGTGTTTAAAGTAGTTTCCCATAAAATAAAAATGGCTCGATTTGTAAAATGATGCAAAGTGTTGTGTAGTTTTTTTTCTCTATTTTAGGTCCAGCCTCACACCAGAATCTATCAGTCAGAGCACAGCCTGTAAATACACCTGCCTGTCCACTGACTTCAACTGTTTCCTTTTCACACAGGATTCACACACTGACCGAATACATCCAGGTTTTACTGGTTACCTTGCTGGTGACTATAATCCACCTCCTTTCCAGAAAAGCCCCATGCTCTAAAATATATTTATAATATGGACAGAGTGCTGATGCAGTTGTCAAATGGACCCAGTGCTGCATCTTTGTCACTAAAGACTTTGTGATCAAAGAGTTTAGGGGAAAAGCACAGTGATTAATTTTCAGTCGCCTCCAGGTTTAGGTGATTACATTTCAATTTTATAGCCCCATTAAACGCAAAAGGCTGTGATATAGTAATTTAAATGGATTGTCAATTATTCACACACAGACACACACACATGCACACACAATGCTGACAGGGTTGCTGACTAATGCTGGATGTCATGTCAGCTCCGGTCTTCCATGCATCTTTCCTAAAGGCGGTTTGTGCACTTAGAAAGCAGCGTGACCTCCACCTACATAGTGCAGCATCACATGGTATTTTTTCCTGACAGTTTTAGTTGCTCAGTTACTAAACTCATTTCTATTAAATTGTGAATCTAAGTGTTAGAGTTTGAGGAAAAATCGAAAGCTTTGAGCTTCGCTGCAAGACGTGAATGTGCAAAAGTAAAGATGGGACTCACTGAATTGAATCGTTGACCTTGGATTTCAATCCCAGGGAGGAGGTGGGACTGAGGTTTTATGGTGACTGAGCAAAAATGCACAAAGATTCGAATAAATAATACACAACAGCAGAAAGCACAAGGAATCGCTTTGGACTTTTTTCATGTGGAGTGTTGCTCTGACTGGTGCTTCCCTGCTATTCAGACATCTTTACTGCGAAACCAGTATCTCCCTGAGCACACACACACACACACACACACACACACACACACAGATTCTAGACCTAAATAGATTTGCGTCACACTATAATGACATGGGCTATCCATGTAACTACAGAAATAATGCGAGTAATGAAAAGTGATCATTCAGATTCGGATTGAAATCACAACCATGGAGCTGGAGCGCAGGAGGGTTGTGAATGAGATGAGATCTCAGTGTCTTTTCTTTTCTTTCATAGAGACACTTCACCTCACATCCTGAGACACACGTCAGCTACTGAGCGTTACGTCCCTGCAGCTCTGCAACCTCCTCTTTAAAAGATGTTTTCTGCATCCAGCCTCAGCGTGACATATCATCTCAGTGACGTCCGTGTCCAAGTCGTTCCTTGGGTTACTGGATAGTAATTGTCTACATAACCACGAATAAATCCAGCCATTCCCAGGATGCAGTGTTTGAAAATAGAAATCCAACTGCTAAATTGCATCTAAAACACATTACAGACACGATGAGATACAATTTCTTAAACCATGTTTGCTTGTGCCTACATGCAGTACAGTATGTGATGAATAATGCATGACTGGAAGACAAAAAAAACAGCAATTCTTTCAAGTACAATAAAAATTAGGCCACCGAGTCCTCTTGTTTTTCTGCATATATTTTTTTTTATTATTTAGGCAAAATCTACTCTCTTGTAGCCTCAAACAGAAAGTTTTGAAAACACAGAGGTGACTTTCTCATTCATCGGGAAAAAAAGCTAATTCATCTTATACACCAGTACGTACGTCACACTGCCGATCCCTGAGGCCCACGTCTCCCATGTAGCTGTATCACAATCAAAGCTGCAGATAATTGTGCATTGATGTGTTTTTTTGTGTACGTTTTTAAACACAACATACTGTAAGTCGATTACATCACTTCTCCTCCCGAAGACTGTTTCATGTTATTGATTTATCTGTCATATTTGCAACTTATTTAACCTCCTAGGACACACTGTTGGCCCAGGCAATAGAAATGTTTCACTCCTGTAAGTAGCCTTGTGCGTGTGTGTGTTTTGTTGCCATCCCAGAAAATCCACGCCGCCAGCACACATTAAAGCACAACGAGCCATGGCTGTGCTGAACTGATTATACCCAGATTCATTGTTATTCTTCTCACCCGGCAGCACAGTGAACTCCCTGATCCTCCGCTCACACAAATACCAGCGCTTACTGGACGGGTTCACCCCTACAAACCACTCCGGCTGCCTTTCAACCCACAGTCCGTTCAAAATGCCGCTCTGTCACTTCTCACAGCAACGAACAAAACACATCCTTGGAAAGTGATGGGTGGGCAGGAAAGGCCGTGCATGCCTGATATTCTTGTTGTGTGTGGGGGGCGGTGAACAAAGCACCCATGGCTGAAAAATATAGGTCAGGCCACAAGACAGCAGAGTCAGAGTGTTTGTTTTTATTTAAGCCCCAAGTTGTATGGACTTTACTTTCTAATAATTTGGGCTCTGAAAGGCTTCAGTGATGTATGCGCAAACAACGTTGTTATACCTGTTGCTTCAAAGACTAATTGGATCTATCATATTGGAGATGTTTGGCATTTTGATGACCTTTGTCAACATGTTTTTTTGTCTAATGTTTTCTGATATCAGCTCATTTAAATTTCGGTTGAGCTGAACAGTGTTGTTTTTGGCAGACATCTTAGTTTTAGTCTTAGTCTTTTGGACGAAAATGCTTTTTAGTTTCAGTCACATTTTAGTCATTTCTATATGTGATACTTTTAGTCCAGTTTTAGTCGACAAAAACTCAAAAAGGTTTTAGTCTAGTTTTAGTCGGTTTACGAAAAAAAAAGAAGAAACAAACAAAAGTATTAGTCTTTTAACATATTAATTTATGTCAATAAGTACTGGAAACTGGAGTCAAGGTTGACAGGCTGTATCAAGTGTTGTAATTCATAAAACAACAGTTACCATTAACACTTTTGCTTAATAACAACATCAAGACTTTCCCATTGATGGAGGAAGCCCCTTTGTTGACGCTGCCGTGATACCGATACTTTTTGAAACCGGGTCCCAGAGTAAGAGAGTATGAAGACGCCACCCCCTGCGCCTCCGTGTGGACGACGAATACGCATTCTCCTCAAATGCTGCCGCAGTAGCCCCGCCTCTGACCCTTAACTCACCTGCGCAACCCCGACAACAACAGTAAAAATGGCAGAGCACAGCGTCACGTTAGTGCTGCAGCAGCTACTGGGCGTGTTTTGACTTTTACAGGAAAATCTTCTGAAACTACACAACTACCGTGAGCAACAAGTGTGTGTTGTTGTGGGTGTTGGTTTTACCTCGTACAAGTTTAATGCACATGCTCCGTGTCTTCTTCCTTGTTTTGCTGTGTTTCTGTGGCAGCGTTACAGCGCCACATCCAGGCCTGGCATATTGACTACAGCGTTTTCGGTGTTTTCGTGTGGTTTTTGGGGGAGACGTATTCGTTTTGTCTCCGTGTGGACGGGGCCTAAATCTCGCGGAAGTCGCTTGCATTTGGGTAAATTTGCATAAATAAACAAAAAGAAGCACGTGGAGCTCTGTAGAGGATCACAGGTGTGTTGTGCAGAGTGTGTGTTGCAGGTCAGGTGGTGGGCATGACTAAACAAAGATAGGATGCAGCAGCATTCCTGACGTCTTGCATTTTGAACGTCTGACAAACCACCCACTGACATTTTCGTCCAGTCTCATCTCGTCAACGAAAACTCACACACGTATCGTCATGTTTTAGTCATCCAAGAGCCATGTTTAGCTCATCACCGTCTCGTTATCGTCATGAAAAAACGTCAACGAAATAATTTCGTCATTGTCATCGTTGACAAAAACAACACTGGAGCTGAATTAGGTGTTACTCAGGTGTAATTGCTTGGAACAGGACTGACCTTAGTGGCCATCAGTTCAAAACCTACTGAGGTAAGAAAGTGGAAATAAAGGCCCATAGTTCAAAACCTTTTTGGAAAATCTGATGGTAAAAAATCCACATTATTCTAACCTTGATCTGCCTTCAGAAAATCAATCATTGTTTTGTTTTTGCTGCACTTTCAAAGTTGCTCTGTGGCCTTTCACCAAAACTGGTCAGCAGTATAAATCAGAAAAGACATTGCTGCAGAAATAAAGGTTAAAGAAAAGCTTTAACAAAACTTTGGGTGGGCCACAGCAATTCAGAGTTTTCAAGGATTTGGTTCAGTGCACTGAATATATCGGTCCAGGAGGATTCGTGTGATTCCTCATCCTTTATCCTGTCATTTGAAATATGATCTTGGTATTGTTCAGGCTAAAATCAGGACTCAGCTATAATAAATCCTCACAGGCCGTGTCTGACTGTGGTCTCATTTGGCTCTGAATAGAAGGAATAATTAGAGTTTTATCTGAGTTTCTTCAGCTCTCCTCTCACTTTCTATCAGTCCTTTGTTTTTCCCCTTGACAGCCTTCCTTATCGTGTCTTATTGACTCATATCATACACCCAGGTGCAGATGGCGCACAGCGGGTTTGATGCAATACACACACTGTATTTATTTACTGTAATAGATCCAAGAAAACTTTCAAGGGAAATTCCAGCAGTCATATTTATCATAAAACACAATGTAGGAGCAATGAGGGCTCCAGTGGTGCTGCTGTGCACCTGTACCTGTGATTCGACTGACAAAAATAGATTGAATTATGTAATGAAACTGGAAATTGACAGTTCACTCAGCCCTTCCCCTGTGACACAACACTGTACAGCAGAACAACACTGTGATTTCAGAAGGAAGTACAAAAGCAGGTTTCATTTTCTCCCTGTCAGCCATAGATTGTGACTCCTCAAAGGGCGACTGGTGCTGGCACATTGTTTTACCTGCAGCTAGTTGACAGTAACTCTGTGAGCTTGTAGAAAACACTGTATTCAACTGAGTTTTCAATTTTTAAGGCTGAATTTTTAAAATGAGAAGCTGAGTTTTGAACACACATTATGGCTACATGAGCACTGAATGAGAAAGTTACTTTATTCTCTCAAAATTGTGTTTGGCTGCGTATCATCCATGCATGTTAGTATTAAAATGTGACCTATGTTGGTCTATATCATGAGAAAAAACTGACGTGGCAACATAACTGCTTCAAAAAAACTACCTGAGGCATCCTCAAAAATAATAAAGATCAAGACTGAGATCCAAACACTTAATTCCTCTCATCTTACTAGTTGGCTACTGGCAAACATCAAACAATCAGCTATTACTTTAAAGTTTTGCTTTTGTGTTGCTGGTTTCAGAAAGACTGGAAAAGGGATCACCTTGTAAACTCTCTAAATACCAAGTATGGTTCAGCCCCAGTTATATTTGCTATGCTATTCATGAACAATCACCACCCAGGACAGGGGTTTAGCAACTTGTTAGCTTCACCTTTTAATAGTTGAGAAATAAAACAATACCAATACACTGCTTCTTCTCGCACAAGGTCATGAGTGTATCTTTTAGGTAAAATCCTATATTTAGGCCTTGATTAGCTACCATATTTTCTGCACTACAAGGCACATCGGATTATAAGGCGCACCTTCAATGAATGGCCTCTTTTAAAACTGTTTTCATATATTAGGAGCACCACATTATAAGGCGCATAGAATAGAAACTACTGTAGTGGCTGGGGTTGTGTTATCATCCATCTTGAAGCTGTGCTACAGTGAATGTCAACAAAACAGTCAGATAAGTCAGTCAGTCAAACTTTACTAATAGAAAACAAACCAACGATCTGACGACTCCATTCACTCCCAAAACAAGCTAGTGCATTCACAATACGGTACCGTATGTACCAGTAGCTCTTACCGGTATTTGCGCCGCCTTCGTTGAAAACAATGTATTTCCAACTCCATTTGTCACAGTTCAAAGCTACATGAACAGCTGTTGTATTTTTTTCTCCGAGGTAACGTCAGTGACGTAGTTTTATCTTTTACCAACAGCAAGGTACAACAGGTAGCGCAACTTTTTATCACGTAGTTAGTGCATCACAAACA
>OOFC01049815.1:0-10882 GCA_900323345.1 Pseudochromis fuscus
CCACTCCCCCCGTGAGAAAAAGCAAGGCACCTAAGGGTGAACAGGTTAATGTTCTGGCAGTTTGAGATACGCTTGTGACATTTCAATCCGGCATCTGTTTTTATCGCAGCTGATTTAAGAAGTGCGAGGGTGGGCAAGGGGGTAATGGAGGGATGAAAGGAGGGATGGAGAGAGAGAAGAGGAGGAGGGGGAGGAGGAGGAGGGGACCCCAAGAGATGGTACAGCTACCCAGAGACTGTGGACTGTGCATGAGGCACGGCAGAGGCTGTGGACCTGCAGTTGCATAGCTGTTAATAAATGGAAGCACATGGTCATGTCGCCCCCAAGTGGCAGGAAGCAGAACTCTTGGAGCGGGGACAAACTGCGGCAGTGCAGCCGGCAAAGAGAAAAAAACAAAACAAAATGTGTTATTGAAGTTTTAAAGACAGAGTGAAGCAAAACTGCTAACATACCTGAAATAACTTGCTGTTACGTGGGCAGGCTTCTGTCGAGTGGTATGTACTCTCAGTGCCCTCAATCATGATCTTACAGAGGAAGAATGCAAATCTGCAAAGAGCTGATGACACTGTTGGATGCAGAGAAATGATTACACAAGAAATCTCATGTGAGGAAAGTGGCAGAGTTGCAAAAACACACATACACACACATGTAGATGTAAGTTACAAGCTTTTGAGGCAGCAAAGCCAGAGAATGGATGGAGGGAGATTGCTACACCGCACTGTCAGCCGGCACTTTCTCTGGAGTTTTATTTGATATGAATTCAATAAGCAGCGGCCAATCTCCATGCCCCGGGTGTAATTACCGGCAGAACAGCGGGGGCATTGTGAGCTTCGCCACCGCCTAAATGCTCCCCTGCTCGCTTCCAGGTCAGCTCTGATCTTGTCTGAGAATGTCAATTATCGTCTTAAACGCTGTTGGTGGAGCAAAAGTCGTGTGGAGGAGGGAGGTGGCGGTTGGGGTTCAGGTTGAGAAAGATGAAAAATGGCAAGCTAGTGAGGAAATATTTGCAAGTAAGAATATAAAAGATAAGGCGACAGGCTGGAATGCTAATGGGCCCTGTTTCATTGTTTAATATGAAATAGAAGGCAAGAGAGCAAGGTATACTGTATTCCATGTGTCACTTTAATGCCTCATCACCCCTTTGTACTAAAAATGGCGCAGCGGAGATGAGTTGGAGGCCGAGCTGGAAGGTGAGTCTGTGGTGTGCATCCAGTCTGGCATCATAGGAATTCAGTCCATTTTGGACAATTGACAGGCGTGTGAGTCCCATCCAGGACCAGCATCCACTGCAAATGCAGGAAGCATGTAGTACATTTGATTTTCACACACTTGACTTGATTTCCCCATTTATTAAACATAACCACTATCTTTCCCCCAAAGTGTTCCCCAACCCTAATGGAAACAAAGAGCGAAAGGCACAAACAACACGTGGTTTTACTTGGGGTTGGACTGTTTTTCTTTCTTTTCCTTCCTTTGTGCCAAGCTGTGAATCTAGGTGGATAATCTTAATCTCTTTGTGGATGATTTTTTGAATTCCAGTTAAAAAAATAACCCACAATTCCCAACATGACTTGCATTTCTTCATTTAACTTCAACTTACTTCTTATGTCGACGATCTACACCTGTCTTTATAGTATATACACACTATTAATCATCTACAAATGTTTCCCCCTATCCGTTTTATTATACATTTTTGTTTCCCTTCATTGTGTGCAACAAGGTTTACGACTCTCTCTCCTCCGTGACCATCAGCCTTCATTTGTAATTGTCTGTGTTTACATTGATTTCCTTTTCACTTCACTGGAACATCTTTTGATAATTCCTCTTAATGTATGCACTGATGAATGCAGGCATGTACTGAGTATTGGCTTGCCCTGCATGCAGCCAGCTGCCAGAGCAAGGTTTTTCATGATGGAAACACATGATCAGTAACCACATCTAATGAATGCTATTTCTTTGAACAGGAGCAGCGAGATCTTGCATTCTGCCTATAACAGCAGCAACGCATATGCATTACAGATTAGGTGTGATCCTGATGTAACGTATGTCTCTTTTCATCCATTTAAGCATCCATCACTCTATCCATCCATCAGTCCAGCTCGTAGAAACTCATTCAACCACCTCTGTCCCCCCCACCCCCAACCCCCACTTCTCCTCTTTGGTGGGTGCCAGTGGGAGTGGTCCGCCCTTGATCTGCTCTCAGAACAAACAGCCTGGTAAACATCATGAAACATTTAGAGGAGGCAGAGCAGCCTTCTCTCTAATTCACACTGGCAACCCGGAGATGCACAGAAACAGCTGCTCCCAAAGCTCGTCCCTTTGCACAGGGGTTTCATTCAAAGTGCGCATGCATGTGTCGTATATGCCTTTACATGTCTGGAAAGTCGTGTGTGTGTGTGTTTGCATTACCGATATATCTGAGCAAATATAAGAAACTGCTCTTTTATTCCACAAGTAGGACTAAGTCAAAGGTCTTTGCTCTCTGAAAATCCCCCTCTGCACTGCAGAATAAGTTGGCATATTTTGGCAGATTAACATATTTGGCAAGTGTCATGTTGGGAGGGAACAAATGATTGGATTAGAATCACAACTCGATCAGCTGGAGGTCTGAATCAGCGCCTTGTACAGAACAAAACCCTCTTCACTGATTCCTTCTAACTCTGGCACAGGAGACCGTCTCGTGCTTAACATTTTATAGTTATTTGTAAAACCGGATTGCCTCCGCCGCTGGATAAATGGAGCAAAAGCTGCCTTGAGATCTCACCTGCATGTAGGCATTGCAACTCAAATTTTGTACCTCCCTTAAGCCCACTGACATTTATGTACTGTCAGAGTGTGATGTCCCAGTGAAAGCTGTTTCCTGTTTTGTGTGTGGTGCAGTATTATTCCAAATGTGTCATTGTCAGTCATAAAGATTTTGCTGTTGTTGTTTTTTTGTTGTGGTTAAATCAATAAGTTGATTACCTGTTTTCTGAAGGCCAAGTTTTTAACCGGTGGACAGATTCTCTGCTCTTTCCCTGTCTTCCCACTGTGAAAAAATCCATTAAAATCAATGAATAATGAATTAAGGCGTGCGGCCTCTCACTCCCTTTAATAAAATGTAGCAAGCGGAACAGCTTATTCAGTAATGTCACGCATAATTAGCCGTGCTGCCTAGACCACCTTCATGCAGTAATCTTTCGAGGCCTGACCTGCATTCTGTTTCTCGTCTTTCCCCCCCCTTCATCGTTCACTCGTCTCCGTCTCCTCAGTCGCAAATCTTCCTCTGCATCTTCTCTGCCTTCCCCTCCCGTTTAGCTTGTTTGGATTTTGTGCTGAGATCATAAAACAAGAAAATCCCTTCAAGTGTGCAGCTCAAAGGACATACATGTTCACGCACGCACAAACGCACACAGGCGTCAGATGAAAACAACAAACAACCGTGTGTGGGTGAGCACTTGCGATGATAATAGGCCCCCCATGCAGCTCAGACTCCCATGTGGTGCGGCAAATTATTTACTCGGTAAATTTGCGAGAGTGTACATATGAGGCCACGCGAACTGTATCAAGGCTGTGAAATTTCTTTTCAAACTAAAACACTTTTGGAACAGGGAGAACACCTCAGTGAAATGGAGTAAGTATGAAAAACAACTTTCATTGTGTATCAGTGGACCATTGCCGCGCCGCTGTGTGGGCTTCAGTGTAAGCCACAGCGAGGAAGCTACTTACACTACGATCAATGTTACTAGGCCCTGTTAGGAGGGAATCGATCAGCTTAGGACTTGATGTGGAACAGTCTCTTTCTCTCTATATCTTCCTCTTTTTTTTGCTTGTCCATCTCCATTTGTTCTCTTTCTGTTCTCTGTCTCACACCAGCATTGATCTCCGGCGATGATACCAAGCATATCTTCTCTATCGGGGTGACGGGGTCAACGCTAAACTCCGTAAGACTCTTAATGACCTGAGATAGAAAGGTTGGCGGAGGGAATAACAGGTCTTTATGTTTGGCATTCTAACCTGAACGACTCTGCCTGAGCAACGCTGCACACACACTTCAGAAGCAAAAGCACACACTGTCTCTTTATTGAGACGAACGTCTGCTCACTGCCGACTTCAAGCTGAAAATATCATCTGCCGACTTCACTGCTTGCAAAGGGTTGGGCTGAGGCCGGCTTCCCAACAGTGGGGTCTGGCTAATCTAAACTAATTGCAAGGACCACTGATGCATATGAAAGGGGTAGACGGGGTGTGAGAGAGTATAGGCAGACAGATGCCGAATGAAAGGTACAATCTCCTGCTGCTGCTACTTGCCTGCACTTGATGAAAGACAGAGACATTTAATCCACATTCTCCAGGACTCAGTGCATGTCAGTATGATGAGGTTTATACTATACACTGTATATTTTTCACTGCTGTACAAGTTCAAGTATTAAAAAAAAGACATTTGCAAATTCTTGCCTAATAATTCAGCCACATTCATTCAGTCAAGCTAATGTAAATATGTAATATTGGTGTGTATTACAACTTGGTAGACTGGCATCTTGGCCTTGGTGCGCATCTCTATTTTCAGCATCCATCCAGGATCACAGGTGCACAACAGTAACAGCTCACACTCATGTGCTCAGTCATGCTTTACTCACCTAACTGCATCTCAAATTATCTTTGCTGGCACTGAGTTATGTTTTGGTCATGCTTATGGCTGTAACCAAATTGTGTTTAGGTATGAATCTGCTCCATAAAGGCTGCTGTATATTCATATGGATGAACACATCTTCACCATGCACTTAGAATCTGATATTGAAAAGCAAACAACAGTATGCAAAACGGTCTTTCAGTTGCAGATTTAGTTTTTGAAGTTCAGTATTACTTGCATGAGAAGGTCCAGGCATTGGGTTATAGGGAAACTCTCAAGTGGTTAATACTAGTTAGAGGATGACTGGTTTAAAAATGACACTACAGCTCACAGAGGATGTGATGAGCCGTATATCTACAAACGGTTCAAGGACGTTAACAGCAGTTCATCTTATCCAACTTAGTTTGCTATCACCTCAAAACATTACGCAACTGCATCAACACCATATATAGAAAACCAGTTAATATTATTTATGAGGCTAAGAGCAAGAAGGCCAGCTCAGTATCTGTCTGCAGTCTTTTATTTCTCCAAGCGCTTGCCACCAACAAAAAGCCAGTCTAAGATTTACCATTGCCTGGTCTCTTCATGGGTCACTCTTTCTTTTCTCTTCTTAGCTTCCTCCATAAATGTCCTCTTCAGTCTGCCAAGATGTCTGTAGTGAGAGTATTGAACAATCTTGTTCTTGAAGCTGGCAAAAGACCTATAGTTGGTGGTGTGTGAGATAGTGCTGCAAGGTTTTTCTTGCAGATGAGTGTACAGCTTGGTTTATCGGGAAGAAGAGACAGCATTCGGGGCCCGAAGGGGGAATGACAGTTTTGCTATTATAAGTCAGCATACTACCACAGTGACTTTAAGCTATTATTTTAAGGTAAACTTTCACACAATCTTGCTTTATTTCTGCCCTGCTATGTCAGATATGTAGGTATATATTTGCCCCAAACATTGGCCACCTTTACAATCTCTAAGTGCTTCAGGCAGAGGGAGCATGATACCTTAGCTTCCCTCCCCTTCAGGCTCTACTTGTCAATGCTGGCATAGATGTACTCAGCAATTTGTAAGCAGGATCTGCTATAGTACTCTTGTTTTTATTTTGAGCCATTATTTGTATGTGAAATAAAAAGTAAGAGGAGAAAATATAGAGTGACACACTGTCTGTCATACATTCACAGGTGTCTAAGAGAAATGAAAAGACATGGCAACACAGGACATGGCAACATAAGGTTTGTTTTTCTGACAAATCTGAGTGGCTAAATAAATGTTACTTTGATGCAATTTTACGGTTACTGGTGATTCAGGCATTCGGGTTATCTGTTCATGAATCAGTGTTTATGTTGTACTGCAAATTAAGTCAACTTAAAGCACATTAGGGTTTAATAAGAAAGGGGATTGTGAAAGCTTACGTAACATCATGACAGAAGTGAGACTGTTGAAGCTACTGCAGAGCTTGTGTCAACACTGGTTATATTTTAACTATGCTGTGGTACATTGTGCATGTTGTGTTAGCTTTGTTTGTATTGCACTTGCAAAGTCACACAAGTAAAATGTACCGTTTCTGTGAAAGGAGGACAGTCTGACCCCCCTCCTGTCTGCATCCCCATCACTTTCCAACTCAAACTTTTTCCCATTGTGAGGGATCCATCATTAGGGTGGAGAAATTAGGCGAACCCGCGGCCATCTGATGCTTTGTATCGTTAGACCTGCTGATCACATGTTAGCGAGCTCCAAAAACAAACTCGTGCTAATGATCTCTCAAAATGTTAGAAGTTTTATTGTGCGCTGAAGCCAATTAGCCATGGCTGTGGTGGATTGCTGTTGAGATAACGAGCCTGGAAGGGACAGCACAGGGCCACTGCCTGAGCCCTATGTTAATGAGCCAACGCTTTCATTAAACCTGCCACCATCGGCTGTCAGAAGTATCCTGAACTCCTGGTGTGCTTCGTTTACCTGGCGGACAGTTCGATTAGCCTAAAAGCCTCCGACTCAGGGCTGATTTACATTTCCACTGTCGTTTTTTTGGGATGTAGACCAGGATTAAATCACTTCGAGATCAAGATGACTTCTAAATCTACCCGCCTTGAGGATGACATGCGAAAACGCTCTGCTCTAGAAAATATTTGTAGGCATTTTAAGAGGAAACTTAATAGATAACAAACAGACATGTGGCCCACACACAGCACTGAAGTTACAGCTGACATCCACAATGCTGATATTGCTCATATTGATTTGGCTTTAAACCTTCCAGTCTGTTTGTGAGTGAAAGCACAAAGCCGGCTGAAGATGCGTCACATGGTGCACACTGGTATTGATTCAGTCAGCCACTTGCTGTGGTATGTGTTTTGTATGTGCTTTATGACCTTCTGTAATTAGCTACAGAGCCACTGAAGCACATGCACATGCCTCTATTTCCTCTTTATATTGTCTTATAAAAGTTGTCTACGTGGTAATACCGTTCTGCTTCTGCTGGTACAAGTCGACGTGCGCTTTCGCATGCCAAAGTGTTTACTCCGTTATGACAGTATGTGTGTGTATGTGTGTGTCTGGGGCGTGCACGCACACACTTTCGCCAGGATAAACTATCTGAGCTGATAAACGGAGTGAAAAGTCTTTGGGTGACGCTAAATGGTAATATGTATTCCAGGTGTGTCTCTGTAATCTCTTAAAGTGCAGTTTTGCATTTGAAAGCAGATTGAAGGCCCATGCAGCCCCTGGGCAATTAGGAGGCAAGTGTCAACAGTCGACCTTGGCCAAGTCTTAATGCTCCTTTGGCTGTCTCCAGCCCTTGAACTAACGACATCACTTCCTGAGTCTTCAGAAAGACTTGAAATGAAGAGGACCTTTTTTTTGCCGAGCTGCTTGGCTCCCTCGCACATCCTCAATAATAAATCGATTAACTTCAAGAACGGATGGAAAGCAATACACCTCAGAGGGAAGTTTGTTTGACCCTGTGACAAGGTACTAGTAATGATAACAATCTTGAAACTCGGTAGTCTGCTTCTGTTGAATAAGAAATGGCCCTCACACACTGTCCAACCAGTGCTGCATAGGGAAACAGTAACATAGCAAAGCATCGGTTCCAGCTGAAGTATTAAAGTTACTGAAAAAGATGCTTCTTTTTATGGCTTTTTATGTGCAAGATCATTTCTCAGAATGAGCTATATGGTCCCTCACCACTCAGTAATGTGTTTTGGTTGATGTTTACCTTGTGTGTTTGACCCTAATTGTACAGAATGACTTTTGTTCAGCATCTGCTGAAAGTGGAAAATTTCTCAGGGCACTTATATAAATCGTACGAGTTTAAGGGATGTACCTGAGAGCATCACAAATAGTTTGGAAGACAATCCTTGCTCAATAGTTTAAGTGTGATGTGGAAAATGAAAGTTTTTGAACTTTTATGATACTTAGAGTAAAGTTCCACTAATGTCGAAGACAGCTTGTATCCAATAGTTAAACTTTTGGAAGGAAAAAAAAAATATATATATATATATATTTATGGAAATACCACATCAGACATAAATTATTATTCATAGCAGAGTATATATCCTTGAACAAGCCTGGAGGGGATCTTTAATTTTCTTAGAGTACAAGCCAAATAAAAAAGAAGTCGATGAACTAGAAGAAAAAAAAACTTGACTAATGGATTTGTGTAACTTTTTTTCCCACAGCAGTCTAGCAGAGTGGTTCTAGGGATATTAGCCTGTAGTGTTGTAGCACTCGAGATCGGTCTTGAGACCATTTTTTTAAGGGTCTCGGTCTCGTCTCAGAATCAAAGGCATTTTTACAAGGTCTTGTCTCGATCTCGGACAGGGTGGGCTTGGATTTTTTGATCAAAACCGGTCAAAACCAGGCCAGCACTACTGTGATAAGTGAGAAAAGCACGATATAGCTGCTGCCTTCTTGTTGTCATGTGGTCTTTGTGACACCTGGAGTGACATGCACCCTGTCCAAAGAGAGTGGATGAAGATGACTGGAGAGGCTAGGAAAATGAGTTTTTGTTGCTGTTGCATTTATGTAAAAACAAACGTGCTGTTTCGGTCTTGACCTCCAAATGTGTTGGTCTGGTCTCGATACTGTCTAGTCTCGATAATGTCTTGGTCTTGTTTGGTACGGTCTTGACTACAACACTATTAGCCTGACAATCAATTGGTCAGTGGGTCTACCTCTGTGGACGATCATGGCCCCAGTTGGTGAACCTTGATGGCTTTGAAGAAGATTTTCTTTGAATTTCAAAATGAGATATTTGTTGGTTTGTCTTGTCAATTATCGTGACACCTTTACTGGTCCCTTAACTTGTCAGCTAGTGCCATCATCAGGTCACATTTGTTGTGGTTTATGACAACAAATGGTTTATGTCAGATGTATTTTTTTGCATTTCTGCAAGAAGGTAGTGTTGCACAAGAGGGCAACAGTGTTCAGTCTATAGCAGTGATTCCCAACCTGTGGTCGTGCCCCCTGGTGGACCACGAAGGTATTGCAAGTGGGGCACCAAATCATTTCCAAAATAGTATGGCGTAATTACATTAAAATAAAAATACCACAATGATGTTTTAAATGTTAAAACTCAGTTGAGCTGATGGACAGGTTCTTGAAAACTGTTATACTGAAGTTGTCGAAACATGTTACAGGTGTTCAATCTTTAATAAAAAAGTGCTTGGAGAACATAGGGCCTCTGTATTTTATGGGGTTGGGGATGGGCTGCAAACATTTTTGAGACTTAAAACTGGGCCCTGAGTTGGAAAAGGTTGGAAACCACTGGTCTATAGCATCAGTACAACTGGATTATCCTTTGACTGAGGTTTAAACTCTCAAAGTTTTTTCTGGTCTTTATGGGATTATTAAAAACTTATCTCACTATATACTGTGTTTTCCAGACTATTGAGCACACCTGTCTATAAGCCGCTATTGAATTTATTCAAACAGTTTCATGTGGTCCACTCTGACCGGGTCTGATGTGACGACGCCAAATGGATCGGCGGCACGGAGCTTGCTAGCTTGTAAAAATCCAACGAGCTTTATGTTGCCGATACATGAGCCACACTGGTGTTTAAGTTCAAAGCATCGGAAAAAAGTAGCGGCTTATAGTCCAGAAAATACAGTAATTAGTTGTGCAGATAAATCTACTAAAAGAAGAAGAACAAACAGAATACACTCTGAGCTTTTCGAAGCCGGCCATCCGGGATATTGCACTTCTACATTGGCTTCTCTTTGGAGACCTGATTGCTTTGTCCATTTCTATATACACTCTATGGCATAAATACAATGTCACAGAGTCACTAGCATGAATAATAGACTCTTTTTAAAGGCTGACTGGCAGAGAAAGAAAAGCAATAATGTTCCTAACAATTGTAAATGAATGTTGCAGGTGAGGGAATTCAATTAGAGAACGGAAACAAATGACTAATGCTCAAAGCCACATTTCCTACAGTCTAAAGCAGCATATTGGAATGCAGTGTCAATCAATCTAGTCAACCTTTAATAATTGTGCGTGTTGGACAGCACAATGTTGACACAGTGTTTGCAGAGACTCAGGTAGAGGCTTGTTGGCTTACAGGCTACACAGGTGTGATGAGGTAAATATTTGGACAGGATATAATAATGTGCATATCAGGAATGAAACAAATTACGCCGGTATATGTCCATACACATCCCTTTTTATCCTTTTGCATGTAAAAAGAAAAAAAAAAAAAACCCAAGCATGAAAGAGACACATGTGTCCATTAAATACAGGAAATGTTAGCGTTCAAGCAGAGCACCAGGAGTACTGATTTTGTCAGGAAAAAAAAAAAAAAAACAGAGTGGAAATCTGAACAAGAGAGCTGTCTGTGTTTTATTTTATGTGGAAAAATTCATTTGGCATTCAGGCTGTGAGACTCATGTTAAGTTTATGCAGCATGTTTGGGAAAACTTGGCAGAAGAGGAACATCCTTCCCTCTCCAAAAGTTCTGGAAGAAGCGAGGTCCCATCAACTTCTGAATAACGTGGCGCGCTGATCATGTGACCACACACTCGTCTCTGGCTGCAGGAGCACAGCAACTCTTTCCAGACCCCAATGGAAAACTACTGCTGCAGCTACTGTACATCCCCCCACAACTTTTTGGTCTCTCTCTCCTTCTTTGTGTATGTCTCTTTGTATCACTCCCCCCTCTTTCTCTCTCATTAGCCTGTGTCAGCATATTCTGCAGACCCATCCTCCTCCTCCTCTGCCTTTTGAACTTTTCCTCTGGATGGAAAGACTGAGTGGATGAAGGGGGCTAAAAAAAAAAAAAAAAAACC
>OOFC01049815.1:19789-41757 GCA_900323345.1 Pseudochromis fuscus
ATAAGCATTTGTGATGAATTGTAGATTATCCCAGTCGTAGTGTTTCTGTCATCTCTTTGTGATATAATAAAACTACCGTATTTTCCGGACTATTGAGCGCACCTGTCTATAAGCCGCTATTGAATTTATTCAAACAGTTTCATGTGGTCCACTCTGACCGGGTCTGATGTGACGAGGCTAAATGTATCGGCGGCACGGAGCTTGCTAGCTTGTAAAAAGCCAACGAGCTTTGGATACATGAGCCACACCGGTGTTTAAGTTCAAAGCGTCAGAAAAAAGTAGCAACTTATAGTCCGGAAAATACGGTAATTAGATTTTTTTCCTGGTTGGACCACCAGATTAATCAGTTAGAGCCAGAGTTTTTTGGAGTCAGCATCTAGTGGCCATTGGAAGTATTACAACGTTGTACACTTTGGCATTGTTCTCACTTTCAAGACCCAGGTGCTTCATCCATTTCTGTATACAGTGCATGATTAACACTGTCAGCATGAGCAAGTTAGGATGCTGATGTTAGTATATGCCCAAGTGCAGCCTTGTAAACCTGTCGTGCTCCTAAATCCCTTATAATTTTTTAGGAATGTAGGATTGTCAGCAGCCCAGTAATGATTTTTAGTTCACTCTGAATAAACATCAGCCCTGCTCACAACAACAAACACCTAACAGAGTTGATTTTTGCATCATTTTGTAAATAACAATTGACTTTATGACTGCCTCCCTTTCTGAATGTTGTTCTGGTTCCTTCTATAGTGCATGATGATGATCATTGTGTGTGTGCATAAATACCTCTCTGCCTGTCTGTCCTGTCAGACTGACTCCATACTCAGACCCCATCCCTGTATCTGTGTGCCTTTCGCCATGTGCAGCACACATGCTGTACTGCACCTCACTGTGCATGACTGAATGTATTGATGCACTTCTACCTGTCCATTCATTATGCTGGTCATCTGTTTCAAGCCAAAATCTCGGCCATTTTTTTTTTTTTACTGCACTTCCTCTGCTCAGATTGGACTGCGGAGGATTCAGCCAGGGTCACAACCCGGTGGACCACTCAGAAGGTTGTTTTCACGGCCCCTGCAGCAAAAAACCACTCTCGGGTGTGTGTGTTTGTATTTGTGAGATAGCACAGAGTAGATTGGAACCAGATAGCCTGTGAATGAGCTGTCTGTCAATCCCCATTGCTGCCGGATGGTGGAAGAGACAGCTGGAAAGGCAGTGAACCCTTTCCGATATTACATGACTGACGCGTTTACTCCGGGTTCTCCCATTTAAACAGATGCAAAGTATTCTAAATGGTGGGCTACTGGTTCGCTGTTATTTAATCATCCATGTCTGGGTGTGCTAATAAGCAATTCTCTTGTCAAGCCATCAAGAGGACATGTTTCATTTAACTCTGTCAGAGTGCGTTCCTCTAAACAGGCTCGTGTTAGGGCTGTTGTTGCATCTGTAAGCAGAGGCAACGATGATGAAATGTGTGACAACAAAAATTGCAAAGCGCCAAGCACAAATTGCCTCCATTGTTACGTTGGACAGTATTAGTGCCTCTTTTTTTTGTCTGTGGATTGATGCACTGAAAAGCACTGGAACTGAGAGCTGCACTAGACAATGAAAATAGACAAGAAGATCGAGCTAGCACCAAAATGGTTTGTGGAACCACTATCTTCAAAGGAGACACATTGTTGTGAGAAAAAAAATAGAAGTAAAAACATCCAAGCTGACCAGGAAGGAGGCTCTGTGTTGTGATTGTGGATGCTGGTCATCACTTCTGTCCGCCAGCTCTTGTCTCCCGGCTTTTAGGGCTGGAAGACGTTCAAATCTGTCATTGTTTTCTCTCCTGTACCGACTCCATACACAGTGACCCGATCACTCACTGGTCTGCTTACTGGGCTCACGGCCAGCTCAGTGGTCTAACCCCATCCTGGCTTTATCTGCTGTAAGCAAGCTGTGGATGCAGTGCACACAGAGCGAGAAGTATAAAAGAGAGAGAGAAAGACATCCATGGCAACACATATTAGGAAGCCTATTAAATTGTTTTGGATTATGGCCAGATAATAATAGCAACGAGCTGAAACTTTTTTTCCCTCAGCCTGTGTTCTGTGGACTGTGATGCATTATGTATTATGTACTGTGTGAACTTTCTTATTATTGTGATCATGTGGCATGAAGCCTGTAATAATGGCTGCAGCCTCAGAGTGCTCAACACAGCCGTCTGAAGCTTTGATTAACCTTCCACCTGCTCAACCGCAGATGAAAAACTTGTCTTTCGAACTATTCTTCTTGCTGTTTAGCTCGCAGCTACTTTCACCTCCACGTTGTCCATGTCGTCAAGCAACAACTCACTATTTATTTAGGCCACAGTGTGATTATCCAGAATTTTTCTTAAAACCCCAAACTGAAATTTATAATTCACAGTGCAGTCCATGTCAAGCTGTCCTCGTTATCCCAGAACATAATTTGAAACACCGTCGTCTACGCCGCATTGTCTGTTAACAGCTCGTCCCAGACACTCGGGTCAGGTTAGTTGCTATTCGCTCTGTGTGTCCTCAGTCGGGGCCATAGCACTACATTGTCCCCACCCCCGCTCCTCCTCCCTTGGGTAGCATGGGGGTCATTTCTCCTGGCAGACGGGACAGGTGTGCGTAGCGAGACACAGTCTGCTTCCCTTGCCTGCCTTGCGGGCCCTGCTGTACCTGTAAACACGGCAGAGTTATGGGGTCCTCGCACATGCCGAGGGCAAGTCCAGGTCAGCTGGGATGTGTTTATGTGAGTCGGAGTGGGCGGCGCTGGTGTGTTTATGTGCATTCTTGTGCGTGTGTGTATGAATGAGAGATTGTAGTGAGGGGAGAGGGACTGCAGAGACTAAATATAATGATTATTTAGACGTGGCATGCATTTTAATCTCTCTTTGTGTGTGTGTGTTTGTGTGTTTTGGCCCCACTGTCTGTTTGACTCTGCACCAACCAGGCTACATGTAAATCCTGTTACTTTCATGTGCGCATTTTGCTTTGTTGTTATTTGTCTTAAGTGTACTTTAGGAGTGGCTTTGTTTGTGATATGTGTGCATTTATATTTACTTTTCTAGAAATATTTACGTGTGTGTGTGTGTGTGTGTGTGTGTGTGTGTGCGTGTGGAGCAGCTGCCCAGTCAAAGGCCAACCAGATGGACAGGATAATGACTATGATCAGACTTTATAGAGTTACACTCCTTAATGAGGGACATTCTGGTTAATTCATATGCCACTAACAAAGCCCGCATCATACCACATAATTAACACATCAACTGTGACTGACTCATAAATATACATCAATGTCTATTTAGGAGTCAAGCATAATGCGCAGCTGTCAGCGAAGTGAGCGGTCCGGGTGGCACGCTGACAGAATGGAGGAGGGATTTGACTTTTTTGACTTTCCCCCGTTTTTTTTTGTTTGTTCATCCATCAGCTGGTGGCCGAGGTGAGGCGAGGTGAGGTGGTGGTGTGTTCGGAGGGAGTGAAACCATGTGGCTTCTCTGCTCCTCCCTGACTCTGCTGGCCCTCAGCTTCGGATCATGTGAGGAGCTGATATCAGAGCAAGGTGAGTTAACCGTTTCCTTGTCGAAGATGTGAACAGTAACTGGGGCTTTGTGTATGATGAAAGAAATGTGAAACTAAGAAGGAGCACAATGTCAAAAAAAAACAGTTTGACGTTTTGTAATATGGTTACCGTATTTCGTGAAGTAGTGATCAGGGTCAAATGGTAGCAGCCATCTATTTGAGGCTGGCCTTCCTCTTTTTGATACGTTAAATGAATCATCTTTATTTTGAGGCTTCAAACATTGTTTTAAGTAAAACGTATCAAAACATTATACTTACTCCATGAAGCAGTAAATGCCAACTCAACACTTTCTGTTTCTGTCAGATTAACATCCCTCTAGGTCCCTTATTTGTTCATATTGACAACTGCCCCAGGAATTATTAGAGACCTGGTTGTTAATTGACCACTGTTGAGGAAATAAAGTATTTGCTTTCGGCTCTGTACAATAAAATCTAAAGAGTCAAATAGCTAACTTTCTTACATCTGATGCTGCAGCCACCAGCCTGTTAACCTAGCATTACGTTTTTTCTTCATCACGAACTGCACATTTTAAAAACAGTTCACACACAGGCCCAAACAGTGGCACTCATGGTCCAAATGACTCATTTTGTTTACAAAAGGCTTAACCATGCCAAAACATTAAAAATATGCAACTAAAGCTAATTTTGCCTTCAGACAACACAACTTGTAAACAAATGTGTGAGCTCTTCCAATCAATCATTACACAATGGACAACAAAAGACCAAATACAGCACTCAGTGTGAATTAGTGCACCATTGATTGATAGCTTTGATGCCTTTGCCATTTGTTGTCTTGCTACATAGGCTATGTGCCAAATTTACCATCTTGGAAAGAAGTGGATCCAGAAATGCTCTGAAGGGAATTTTATTGATTGCACAGAATTATTTTTTTCAAACTGTGGCTGAAAAATGAAATACTATAAATAATACAGAAAATAACTCAAAATAAAATCTATTACAATATAAGAAATGAGCTCAAACAGCCACTATAGATACTCAGTCTCTTCTGTCTGGCCTCATCCACATCACACTCAGTATTCTCTCTTGCAATGCACAGAGGGGGAAATAGATTGATTGCTAATTGAAGATTTGTGTGTAGAAGTGTCAAACAGGTGTTTCAATGATTAGTTATATTTGGTTTGTGTTTGGTTACCACAGCTACAACAATGGTGTTTGAGCTGCTCGAATGACATTGAGTTTTTCAAAAGGATGTAGAAAATGTGTCTTTTCAATGAGAAAGACTTTTAACACATTTGCTGAGATGTGATGATGAAAATCAAGTGGATCAAAGTTTCTTTAAGCAGGTCAAAGCAAGCGAGAAAAACTGTAAGACTGCAGATAGGTAGTAACTAGATATTGGATGTAGCTTCATATTTAATGGACTGGTATAAGAGTCGTGTGGATTTTCTCATGTGAAGCCTGACAAGAAAGTGAGAGTACATTCTTCAAAATGTAAAACTACTGCTTTGACAAATGACTTCATAAAAAAAGATTAAGACAAACCTTTCTTCCAAACTGAAGCTGAAAGTGCAAAATATAAAAGAATACACCACATTAGTAGTGGCTGTGGAGCTCTATTAAAGTTTATTTATTCAACATTACTGTTTTACTCCAAAAGCAGTGAACAAAAATGCTTCTTAATGGTAAAAGCCACAAAAATGTTGCTAATTACCCTCAACAAACGGCTTCTTTATGTCTTAATTTAAATGCTAAAAAGACAATAAAGTCACAAAACATTGCCTCCTGGAAACAGAGTAACACTTTTGGAAGTCGCAACTGTGACTTTTTCTTCAGATTTTCAACCTGGAGCTGTAGGCTTGACCAACCGATCACACTTTAAAACCCCTTTGATGGAACCGTGTTTGTCTGTGCGTGTGCCCTGTTCAGTGTGGCGGTGCCCGAGGCTACAACGAAAACAGTGTAATTACAGCTTATGTGCTGCTGATGGTGGCTGTCGGTGGCGGTGTGGTTTAGGCGGTGGCCACGAGGCATGTGTGTTTACCATGTGTGGTTGTGTTCCTCTTCACAAGCCGTCAGTCATTCTGAGGTTGTGTATTGAAGAAACATGCTTTTTGAATGTGTATATGTATGCTGACATGCTGTCTGTTGATGTGATGGAGGGAATGTGTTACTATTTGTATCCAGATCAGTGTGTGTGTGTGTGTGAGTGTGTGTGTGAGAGAGAGAGAGAGTCAAAGCTAGAAGCAGACAACCAAGAAATCAAGAGGCTGAGAGGTGAAGAGAAATCTCTTTTATTGTCTCGCTTTATTTATTTATTTAGTTTGTTCTGAACTGTCATACTCCCTCATCACATTGTCAGTGTGCTCTCAGGGGCCGGCTCTGCTGTGATATCACTTGGGGGGTCGGGAGCAATCCTCCGTAGTTCGCGGAGCTCTGAAGGGAGCTTTGTGGAGGAGGGGGTGTCCCCCATGGGAGACCCGAGTCAGAGCATTTCAAATGAAACTGAGTCAGCTTGCAGCTCCCCTGAGTCATCCCCTCCAGTGGTTGGAGGAAAGTGCTTTCTCAAGTGCAGCTATAACACTTTGTCACAGCAAGCACCACACACACACACACTCACACACACTATTCCTCCGACTCATCCAAATCACTACTTACTGGTAATTTGCTGACATTACAGCAGGATAGCAGGTTTAAGTAAAACTAGTGTTGAGGAGTCAAGCTGGATGATTGCACTGCAGCTCTACAGTGCATCAGGCACAGACAATAGTCCCCATTGTTAAATTAAACTGCTGAAATTCCTTGCCTTTGGTAAAGTGTTGCTGATATGGTGTTTTTTTTTCTACACCAGTCCCTATGCAGTCTGAAGGAAAGGATTTATGTATTGATTTGTTTTGACTCAGTTTCCTTCTGCTTCACTTTCCTCTCCATCTGTGTCTGAGCTAAGTTGTTTGTTTTCTTCTGCCAGTGAGTTGTAGTAGTAATAACCTCATTTGCACAGATTAGAAGTTAGGGATGAAAAGTAGCTAGCAGCTAAAACAGACACAGATTACAGAGACTAGTAATCTTAAAGTTCAAAGCTTTTTAAGGCTGTACATAAATACTAAATAAACAGACTGTTCTACACAAGCTGCTCCTGTACGTATAAAGTGAACTTTGTATATATGGAGACAAAAAAGTTGTATTTAAAACACCTTTGAAGACCATCTTCTTAATAAAATACAATGCCAGTTAAAACAAGCTGGGGATGAGAAGAAGGGTTTCAAGAAATGTCAGTGATTTTTGTTTGGCGTTTAATCATTAAGTAGATATTAGGCTTCAAAAATAGGAATATTTAGGGGCGTGGTTACCAACAGGCCTCGTCTCAAAGGACAACCACAACTAAACATGTGTCTCATACTCATTGGACAGTGTCCTCGGGTTTAAGGGTTCGACCCGCCTCCTAATGCCTCCCTTCATCTCCATATATGGTCACCTCTGGCTCCAAAAAACCAACATACTAAACTCCTAGCTTCAAAATGTGAGTCTACAAACCAACTGGTAACATCATGCTTGCTTTGTTCAGTTTATGAAACAACACAGTTAGTCATCTTTTAATATGGATATGGCAATGATGTCTGCCAACAGTATAACAGCATTTATTTTAAGCCATTATTATAGTCACCTAGCAAATGTACATGAAATATTTCCTTTGCAGAAAGCTCTGGTTTGGTCTTCACCAACTGCTGAGAAAACCCCCCCTCAACACCCCAACCTGCATTACATGGACAGAAGTCATTTGATAAATGTTCTTAATATAAAAATATTGAACTGCCCAGCTTTACATATTCATTTCATTTGGTCTGAAAGTGAGAATATGCCATGCTAAGATGTAAAGTTTTGAAGATTTAAACTATTAAACTCAAGAAGCCCTCTTTAGTCCATCTGCACATACTGATTGGCAACATTTAGGGCTTATGGCCGATCTTTAGAGAAGCTAGTTTGTAGGCCATAACAAGCAGTGCCTGACCGTCATGCCTATACTCTGCAGAAAGAAAGTGCATCGGGAGCCCCATTAGAAGTGCTTGCAAAAAGCATAATGAGGGCACGAAAACTTTCAAACACCATTACCTCCGTAGTTGGGAATGTAGCATTGGCTCCAATCTCAGTGCTGCACACTGCATACAAAAGAAGCCTTAGGTGACAAACGTGGTCAGACCAATACTTTCAAATGTTTAGAGCTTATATATCAGCAAGTAGTAACTTTTCACCCTTTCCTCTGATCTAATCCAGGTTCATTTATTGATGCGTAAATGTGCACACACCCAGAAACACACTCATGTAATGGCAACATTATCTCAAACAACACAATCTCATTTGTCCAAGTTTATTGTCATAAAAAAGCTTGTAAATGTGTGTCATGATTCGATTTGTATCTGTGTGTACTTGTGCGAGCATCTTGAAAGCGGGCCAGAGGCCTACAAGTGGAAAATGAGTGAGCTCATCCCCCTGAAGTGCTGTGTTTTAAGTCTTTCCACTCCTTTGTACTGCAATTTTATCTCTGGAAAATAACCAGGAATGTTCTCTCTTCTCTGTCTCATTAACCCGACAGGGCACGTAAGACACTCACTGTGTCTCAATCCTTTCTTCTTTTTTTTACCACTATTTCAGTTTGTCATGTCCCCCACAGGTTAACTTTGCATAGGCTAAATTTATTGTATTGAATCATCCCCTACATCACCCAGCATGTCTCTCTCCTTCCCATATGTTGCATATCTTTACGAGACGCGAGACCTGGAAGACTCTCCCTCTGAGTCTGACTTTCTGCTGATCAGCAGCTCAGTCCAATTATCTTGGAATGCCACATTGTAAAGCACATTCAATAACTACCCATAGCCTCTCTTATTTCCAACCACACAGCACACACTCTGTGACACTGTGAGCACACTTCCCGACCTCTTCCCCTTAATGAAAACACTCTGCCAAGTCCTTGCGGCTACAAAAAACAGAATTAAAACTCAGGCCTGACCACAACAAGGCGCTAGCAGATAACGCCATTGATTCCTAAGCCTTCTAAAGTTTTCTAAATATCAGTCACAATGCAGGAACGGTCACACATGACTTATTTTAGCCAGGATACTGTAGTTGTTCGGCTAGAGCTGAGTGACTAATGTACACGCCGGAGTGGTATGTGCTTGTCTAACCATAGGATCAGTACAAGTTGTGTTTGAGTTTCCTTTCTGTCTGTGTAATTAAACCATCCAGGTGTATCTTGTGTGCCTGATACATTTTACTTGTACTACCTCCAAGCTAAGTGCAAGCTTGTATACATCAAAAATAGTGTTTTCCCTCTCTGAAAAACCTTAAATATCCTAGAAATGTATGTTTGGCAAGGTGGAGACTTGGGGGAACACTCACAGCAGTGTGCCGCATGACTGCCAGTGTAGTATCATTACCTGCTTTGGCACGACTCAAACACAACCCATCAAAGAGGAAGTGAACCCAGCCAAGACCATCCAATCTCTTTAAGGCTACATGCAGCTACTAGCAGGATCCTGGAGTGGCACTCATACTTTGTGCTAATTAGCTTGTCAACAAGCAAATGCTTTCCTTTGATCACAGCTTGAGAGGAAATGGGGTTCAAGTTCCGCAGTGTGTCCTCTGCCAACCTGCCAACGTGCCTGTGTACGTAACAGTCCACTAAAATAACATCCATCCTCTGAGTTATGTAGAAACAGCTTGTTTCTCCCACAAGTCTGATGCTTTAACAAGTAGACACATTATTATTATTTTTTAATAAGAAAGGTGGCTTCTTAACCATATGCAAACACACATCAGACAGTGTATAACCTAGTCTATATCAATATATAGTATGGTAAATGGTAAATGGAGAACATTTATATAGCACTTTCTTGACCTTACCTGGGTCCCAAGGTGCTTTACAAGGCAACTCATTCACACACACACTCACACACCAATGGCTACCGAGCTGCTATGCAAGGAGCTAACCACCATTGGGAGCAACTTAGGGTTCGGTGTCTTGCCCAAGGACACTTCGACATGTGGACAGGAGGAGCCGGGGATTGAACCCACGACCTTACGATTCATAGGCGACCCTATTGGTCTTCTTCTGTTATTTAATCTTTATTATATTTCAACAATTTTCAAGAAGGAAGAACATTATTGTCATATAAACAGCAGTAATGAAATTCTTACTTTGCGAGTTCCCTTCACATGACTAATGTAAACAATTAAACTAGACTAAAATGAAATAAAGGAAATAAACTATACAGTTAAACAATATCATCTCAACTTAAAGGAAATAAATTGTACACCAAGCAAGGAAAAATAAATAGATGAAATAAAATAAAGTGAGTACTCTTTGCAAAGGGATATCAGGTGGAAAAATTATAGTGCCAAATACATAATACTGTCACAGTGGTAGATTGATTGTGCAAATTACATTGAGTGCAAATAGGTTGCAGTCAGTGAGGTCAGTCAGGAAGTTTTACCTTGGATAGTGATTTTAATATCAGATATATGGTACAGATAATGATTTAAAAAGCACCCCTACCGTTAATATGCAAACAAAATATTTTGCCTCATGTCTCGAAAAGGTCAAACTTTCACTTTTACTCCAAAGGTGTGCACATAGCTCTGCGTAGGCTTAGATTCACTCTCGCAGCCTTACTTGTGGGCAGTTAAAGTGGTAAAGTGGGTCATGTATAAACCAAAAGATAGCATGCTAAAAGCTAAATAACAGTGGAGCCAACTCATTGAATGCTGACCATGAGCCTGATAAGAAGAGGTGTTTTCATACAGTTACAGGGGAGACAACAGCGTGTTTGGAATAAAGTTTAATTTCTTCAAGATGATTGAGAGTGCAGTCAGCTATTCTTAGTGGCAACCCAGATACGAAAAACACAGCCTCAAGAGTGTTTGTCTGGGTGTTAAAGGCAAGTTGCTTTCCCTCAAGTGACACTTCACACCTCCCATTACCTTTTATTTTTCACTTTCCCTCCACTCTCCTCTCCCATGTTCGTTCTCGCTCCTCTCTCCACCTTCTCCTCTCTGGTGGTGTTCAACTTTTTTTTTATTTTTACCGTGCTGCCCGTTTGCCTGCAGCCAGGATCCCTCTCACTACTCCTGACAAAAGCTTTCATCTTGGTTCTGTCTGAAGGAAATGGAGCGGTAATGAAAAACCAAAAAAAAAAAGGAAACAAGAAAAAAGAAAGCAGAGTAAGCAGAGACAAAAAGGTAGATCTTACCATATCCTGACTTCAAAAAAGAAGCTGTGATAAGAGATATGATGACAAACTCTTGTGTGTGAATGTGTGTCTTTTTGAAAAGGCTGCAGCAGTGTGTTGGTGAGGCTGCACAGTGCACTTTGTGCTGAGTTAGCAGATAAGGTTTCAGGACACACCAGTCAAGTTATAAATACAGTGTGTGACTATCTATAGGATACTGTAGGATCTCAGAGGGCTCACAAGACTATTGTATCTGCTAAAGTCAAATCCGATTCATGCTTTTCATTTAAACTTTCTTTCAGCTACCCACAACACCACTCTTTTCCAACCTTGATATGTGCTTGTAGGGAATGACACTGTAAAAGCAGACAGGCTTTGAAACACAGCCTTTGTATTGTATTGAAACCAAGACGTGCAGAAACTGCGGGGTGTCAAGCGATGATCTTGATAATAGGTGATGAAGCGCTAAAAGTGATTTAATTCTTCTTTGAGCTGGCCTCCGTGAAATTAAATCCCTAGCTCTTAATTAAAGCCGGTTGGATGTTATTATTTTAGTAATTGTATTAGGCTGTTTCACCTCATTTTGGTCTGACTTCCAGCCTGGATGAAGTTAATTTGTGGTTGGGAACACAGACAGTATGTTGCCGCTGCGTGCTTCGGGGCAACTCTCCATGCAGCGCGCTCACTCTTCCATCAAAACAACGATCTCAACAATTTTACTAGTGTCAAAGAAACAAAGCTTTTTCACAAGACTTTCTTCTAAGACTGCTTCAGTCTTCTTCTTCTCATTAACGGCAACGTTGCCCTTCAGGGGAACTCTACATCTGAGTAGCATCTTATTCTTTAGTGTTATATTTCTGTAGACACAAATGGTCATTAACTAAATCCTGTTCTTCATGGTTAATGATGCTCAGAGCATAGACTGTGTGTAGAAATGGACAAAGCACCAGCTCTCGAAAGTGAAGCCATGAGATACCAAATAGTGTAATACCACCAACGGCCACTAGATGCTGGCTAAAAAAAAAACTCTGGCTCTAATTGATTTTGATTAAAAAATTGAAAAAGTATTTCTTATGTGTCCAATGGGAGCAGCCATGAACTTGAGTACCATACACAATGGTCAGTGTCCTCCCATTCAAGGATCAGACCCGCCTCCTCACTCCTCCCTCCATATCCAGATATGGTCATGTCAAACTCCTGGCTCCAAAATGTGAGCTCAGAAAGTAATGAGTGACATGTTAGCTTGGTCCACTCTATTTACAGTCTGTGGTCAAACCCACATGTATTTTGTACTACTTAAAATTGGTAGCAATACATAACACAAGTCATAAAATGGACATGCAGTCATTTTGATCATTCAAATAAATAAAATTAATCAGAAAAAACAAGAAAAAACAAGCACACACTGACATCTTGTAAATCTATAAAATTTGGATCAGGGGTTCAACTACATGTCAATGTTTACAACCTCCTCAGAAAGTATAACGTGTGAGCTGAGATCTAAGGGCTCTGAGAAAAATTGTCGAGCATGCCTTTGAGAAAGGGATCTTCAAAGTATTTAAAATAAATCCTTCCACTAAAAGGAGAATAATCAAAAAGCGGTATAGATTTCAAACATCTACTGATTTGTTCAGGACTGGGTGCCCCCAGAAAGTCATCCCACAAACTCTTTGATCGTGAAAAAATGTCCTCATAGGATCTGCGTGTAACTCAAGCAGCTGTGTTAATATGCATGTGTCTCCAATCAGAGCAAAAAATTGCAAAAATTTGACCTGTGTCGTAGGCAGGCTGGGAAAAAAGCCTGTGCTGTTCAAAAACAACATTGGAGCTAAACTAGAGTTTGCCAATGAACATACAGACAGAGACCAGGCTTTTTGGAGCAGTGTGCTCTGGACAGAAGGATCAAAGATGGACATATTTGGCCACATGAATAGGTGCAGACCAAAGACAGCTTTTCAGAAGAAGAACTTCAAACCAACTGTGAAGCATGGTGGTTGGACATGTTCTGGTTCAGGGTTGCTTCGCTTGCCTTGGGAACCAAACAGCTTGCAGTCATTGGTTCAACCGTGAATGCATCTGCATTGTATTAAAGAGCAGATGAAGATAACGTGAGGCCGTCTGTCTGGAGGTTGAACCAGAAGTAGAGCTTTCAGTGGGATAGTGATCCTAAGCAAACTAACAAATCCACCAAGGAATGGCTCAAAAAGAAGAAACAAAAAGTGGTTATGGAGAACCTTAGTCAAGAAAAAAAAGCCCAAATTTGTATCCCATTCAAACATTGTTCAGTGTTTGAGACAGACGTATGCAAACAAACCTTGAAACACCTTGTAACAAAAGGTATCGAGCATGAAAGAGTGGTCAGAAAAGCCAGGAAGATGTCTGAAACGACCATTATGCAAAACACCTACAAGTCAGCCACTTCTGCAGGAACGGCATAATACTAGCTTTTCAGAGAAAGGGTATACTTATCCGTAGGTATTGCCTCAAAGAGGATCAAGTGTTTGCTTGTTCAAATGTGTTGGAAAAAGAGTCCTTAGTACGTACCGTATTTTCCTATACGACTAGACTATAAGACTATAAGCTGCTGCTACTGCAACGCTTTGAACTTAAACACCGGTGTTTCTCATGTATCGGCGGCCTGAAGCTCGTTGACTTTTTACAAGCTAGCAAGCTCCGTGCCGCCGATACGTTTAGCATCGTCACATCAGACCCGGTCAGAGTGGACCACATGAAACTGTTCAAATAAATTCAACAGCGGCTTATAGACAGCTGCCCTCAACAGTCCAGAAAATACGGTACTTATGTTTTCATATGACTGTACTCTCTACATTTGTCAAAGGTAATAACAATGTAACCACTCTCTTGATGCAGGGGGCAGGATTAAATGAGATTAAATTAAAATATCTAACCTGCAGCGTCTGCTTAAGATGCACAATAATGATTTTGAATATTACTGACAGCTGCACACCTCAGAGGAAATGACTAGGTTTTGTTTTTGGTTAACACAGGGCCTCACCTTCGTCCAATTTCTCTCCAGTCACAGTAAAAAAAAAAAAAAAAAAAAGTTAAAAAAAAGGCGCCCAGTAGAACATCTTGCTTGGGGCCATGGTCCTCGGCCCCAAAGAGATCAATTAACTGTGCATCATAGTGATTCACGGGGTCTGTGTCTACCTGTACCAGCCTGTTTTTTTTTTTTTCTCCCTACACATCTCACTTCTCGCGCCTGTAGTCAGGCACGCCGCGCTGACAGGCAACACTTTTCTCTGCAACCTCCCCTGACAGGGTGAGAACATATCCATCAAACGGAGGCTACCGGGACAGACAAGCTTGGTGCTAGACAACCTGTCAGAGCGGGTTGTGTTCCACTCCGCGCAGCTTTGCCCTTATTTCATCTCGTTCTCTGTGTTTTACACTTTTTTTTTTACTCCCTTTCACCTCCACCAGCTCCCATTCTTCCAGATCAATATTTCTGTTACCCTCACGTATACAGTTTTGAAGTTGCTGGTTTCTTTCTCATACAAATTCTCTCCTTTTCACAAGTCTCAAGGTTACACTTGCCTTCCACAACAACTTCTTTACACCTCATAGATGTTTTAATTACATTGCATTATACATTATATTTCAGGGTTTCTCATTGTGCACATAAACACTTGAAGGTTTTTTTTGTTTTTTTTTTTACCCTGAATAACCCTCTGTGCCATCTTTCTGCTTCCACAGATGTACAATGCCCGTCCTTACAAGTGGATGATTGGAAGTTTCCTCAGACAGCCAGGCACAATATCACAGGTGAATGAACAAGTTCAAATACACATATCTGAGATGTGCTTGTGTGGGTGCTGATGAATGCCTTTTGTTGCTAGGTTTTAATCTGGTGAGGCGATTCTCCCTGCTCAAGAGCCCAGATGTCAAGAAGATCCGCAACCCTCGAGGACCCGTCATCCTCCGCCTGGGCAAGACGGCACTTTTACGACCCAGCGAGTGAGTTGGCTGTGCTTCCTTTTCTCTTGTGTTTTCTTGCACTTTCTTTCCCACCACCTACAGACAGGCACCTCTCGCACGAACACATTGTGTATCGCTTTAGGTGGTAGCGAATGTGTTAGAGGAAGAGAAATAAAGTGAATATTTTCAGGCTTCTGTAGGCCCATGTCGACAGGCTCTCTCTCTCTCTCTATCTCTCTTTTCATGCCATGTATGAAAAAAACAGAAAAGGCAGAGACTGAAGAGCCCACAGCCATTCAGCCTCTGAACCCTCACTCAACGTGTCAGCGCCGTCCAATGGCTGTTGTGTAAAAAACCAGACACTTGGCAAACAATACAACACGGGTCAATCATTGATTGCATTTTCAGAAATACCACTTCATTTCCCTCACCACTGACACTGGCTTGTAAAAGAAACTATAACAGCTTTTTGGTTTTCCGGTGTGTAACCACATATGCTTAATATGACTACTTTCATAATCAGATGTCTTGACTTGTTTGCCTGAGCAGAAACTATAAGAGAGATGTCTTAATTAGCAGGCGCGATGCACATGCCAGTAAAAAAAATTAAAGAGAGTTTAAATTTAATAGATGCGTTTGAAAGCTTGTTCTGAACTTGTTTCTGGGCGAAGAGACCTGCAGTCATAAAAATCCAACAGCCCAGGGCTTCCTTGCACAACACGGTCTTGCAGCCTGACATAGTGTAATTACGCTTTCCTGGGTTTTCATGTTATTATTACACGAAGATTGTCTTTGGGATTGTGTGACAATTGCTTATTAGGGTTATGTTGTGTGTTTTTTTTTTAGTTCTTGTGAGTTATGGCTACTTTTCAGACGACTGAGCTTCTTTCTGCCCACCGATAAAGCAGTTTCTCAGAACTTGCCAATTGGGTCAGCGCAGAGTATTTTATCACTCTGTCCGGCGCTGTGAGTTCCACTCGCTTGAAGGCCCGATAAATCTGTCTACAAAACACTCTTTTTTTGGTTGAGACATTTTGTTCTAAAAGTGTCACGCACATTGTTTATCACAGGCTTAGCGAGAAGTCGTTCTTATGAAAAGATGGAAAAACACTAAAAAAAACAAAACAAAACAAAAAAAAAACTGTCACTTCTCAGGAAATCAGCATCTTTGGAGCCAAAGAGAAAAAAAATCCAAGATGTTTTGTGTTTTGCCTCTAACCATACGAAAAGAGGACGGGAACACCATTTTATATCTCTTCTCTGCTGCTGCGGCTGGTTGGGGATTTTGTTGGGGTGCGGCGTTTATTGAAATTTTGATGCCACTGAGAGGTTTGCTGTCAGTTTTATCAGTGAAGAACGCTACCTGGATGACTTCTTTTTAACTGGGACAGAGAATAATCAATGTTAGCACATCAGTCTTGCCTGTTGGCTGCCTTTCATTCTGCTTTTTTCGCTATACATCGAACCCACTGTTGTCCTCTGCATGTTTCTCAGAATGAATAAATCTTTAGAGATACTTGCTATGTGTTTGTCTTTACCCCCACTTTCCCTTTCTGCCTCACAGATATGTTGATAACATCAGGCAAGACTCCCTGTTGACATCCATCAGTAGTAATTCTTCATTGTATTTATGTATGTTGTACATTAACCTCCCTGAATTTCATTGCATAGAAGCATTTCCAGCCCCTAGAATAGAAGAAGAAGAAATCTGTATTTGTCATTGTAGCATGGTGCACACAGTATACACACAACAAAATGTCATTTACACCCGACACACAGGGCCCCCTAAACCACGGGTGTCCAATCCTGGTCCTCGAGGGCCACTATCCTGCATGTTTTAGATGTGTCCCTCTTCCAACACACCTGATTCAAATGATCAGGATCGTTATCAGGCTTCTGCAGAGCTTGATGATGATCCTGGTCATTTGAATCAGGTGTGTTGGAAGAGGGACACATCAGAAACATGCAGGATAGTGGTCCCCGAGGACCAGGTTTGGACACCCCTGCTCTAATCAATTCACATGCATGCATATACCGTATTTTCCGGACTATTGAGCACACCTCTCTATAACCCACTATTGAATTTATTCGAGCAGTTTCATGTGGTCCACTCTGACCGGGTCTGATGTGACGACGCTCAATGTATCGGCGGCAAGGAGCTTGCTAGCTTGTAAAAAAAAACAACGCGCTTCGTGCCCCCGATACATGAGAAACACCGGTGTTTAAGTTCAAAGCGTCGGAAAAAAGTAGTGGCTTATAGTCCGGAAAATAGGGTACATATAGGGGCTTCGTAACATGTGTGAAGAGGGCATAGGGTGAGGGCGCCGCCATGCTATGGCACACCTCCACTTGGTGCCTTGCTCAAGGGCACCTCTGGAGGTGGATTGGCCCCTCTCCAGCCACCAGTCCACACTCCATGTTTCCATCTGGGCTGGGACCCTGAGGTTCCCAAACCAAGTCTCAACCCACTGAGCCACTATCACCCTCGTGGAGAACAGTGGAGGCAGAAAGCAGAATAAAGGATGTGGTGGTGAGGAAACAAGAGGGTTGAAGGTTCAAAACCAGGCCAAAAAGCTGTGTTCACGCCACATGCAAAGCAAATATTCACCTTGTGATACAAGAACGAATACTGATTTTGGAGATTTGCCTTACACAAATATTCACCCTTAACAGCCTATAAGAGTATAACTGCATTGACCCTACTTCCACGATCAACAATGAATGAATTATTGTGGCTTTTTACCTGTTGTGGGGGTCCCAGAAACAGCCAGAGTAGGGTAAAGGGTTACGGTAAACTAATTAGCAGCGGTATATTGTTTTTATCCTGGTGCTAAGTCAAACTGATTGGTTTTCGGAATACTACAAGTTAGAACGTTTTCAACTTGCACAGACTTGAATTTGCATTCACTTATTTATTTAATTGCACCATGGGAGAAATTCGCTTCACATCTGGTGTGAACACAGCTGAAGTGAATGCATCAGAAAATACCCTCTGACATGTTCTGTGGCTTTTTGTCTCAGTAGCAGTTTGAGCATCGTCATTTATCAAAATTTTGCATTTGTGTGATTGTGAACTACACAGTGGTTGTGTAGTTCTTCTAGTGTAGTCGAGGCTTCTTAGAGAAGATTTCACCTCTTATTTTCCAGCCCTACACAATATACTGTATTTACTGAAACTGTGTAATAAGTGGCTTTCATCCAGCTCCAGCTCCCTGTCAATCAAGCAGCTTTTTAATTCATCGCCGGTGAGGTTGACTGAAGTGTGAGACGCGTGTACAGTAATTGGAAAGCGGCGTTTTGCTTTGTATCAGAGGCTAATCCATTCAGCTAATCCAAGCTAACGCAAATGAGTGACAGGCAGATGAAGCTACTTGTCTCGCGCCTCTCTCAGTTGTCTTCTGACAGTGAAATGGGCACCAGTCACAGCTGGTCACATGCATTTTAATTTCAGCAAAATATGATTTGATTGCTTTGGGCCTGTTTTCTTTTATGCGGCTACAGCGCTTAAGAAGTAATTTTGTGATATTATGGCACAAGGCCAAAGATGACAGCTATTTATGACAGAACCAAAATATGTTTAATGAACTTGACACTTCTAATCACACAGCAAAAGTGGTGCAATTTACAGTTTGTTTACACATTTCTGCTTCTCCCTGGAAATAAATGAGTTAATAAGCACAACTGTAGAACTAATTACATTGAAAGATCAACAAAATTATAAGCCGCCAAAAATAATAGTGCAAAGGTGAGGGCTATAATGTTCATAAAATGTTTGTCACCACCGAAGGATCATAAAAAAAGATGTAGGAGGGGAATAAAGGAGAAGCTAGAGGTGGAAATAGCAGTTTTATTTTTAGAGAATGAAAGCCGATTAAGGATATGAGTCAGTAAGGGCAGAATTATGTATATATTTACAGCAATATTTCACCTTACACATGCTGCTGGGGGATAATTGCTAGCCTGACTGATGCTGAGTTCATGGTACAGTGTTGAGGCTCTGTACTAACTAGACAACATGTGATTTTGTATGTGCTGTTGCAGCCTTTGAGCTGCTATGACCACACTGCATGTGTCCAAATGGGAGCTCAGTTATTTGTCCATGCTGTGCCTTTAGGGATGGCACTGTTAGTTAATTGGTCTGTTGGTTGTTTCACTGGCCACTTTGATCCACCATTGAAACATTTGGTAAACTACTCAATGGATTTCGATGGATTTCATTTATGGTGCACAGAGAATCAATTCTGTCTACAGTTGTGATCCCTACACTTTCCCTCAGCTCTACTTGCAGGATCTACTTTGCATTTAGTGAAATGTTTAAAGATGTGGTCACACCAAATGCGAAATTTGACACACTGCTGGACTGAGTTTAGAGATTTCACCACACATGAGTGTTTGCCCTCAACAGCCAATCAGAGTCCTCATTCCAGGAAAAGTTGCTAACGTTAATGCCTTCTACCTGTTGTGGAAATTTGCAAAAAACAGCTGAAACAGCAGCGTGTCTTGGTCAAAGCTGTGTAATGAATTTCTGGACTTCCACAGATGGCAACGATAAACTTGTTCTCCGTTTCCACTCCTTGGTGATGCTGATCGGTTTTCGCGCTACCACGTGACTTTTTTTTTTTTTGTGTTCAAATTAAAGTTTGCAGCACCCAGCTCATCGCATCTTTGCATTCACTCATTATGTAATCACGCCATGGGGGAAAATAGCCTCACATTTGCTGTGAACACAGTTTAACAGCTACCAAATGGACGGATGGATGAATTTTGTACAAATACTCATGGTGCCCAGAGGCTGAATCCTAATGACTTTAGTAATCCCCCAATTTCATCTATCACAAGTATGAGACTGGCTTTGTGGCTTAAAGTGAAAAGTCTTTACCCGGATTGGATGAATGGCCATTAAATTGAAATCACACATTCATCTCCCCGCCCAAATTAAATTTAATGACTTTGGTTTACGACTATATAATTTCTAAACTAATGACAGTCCCATCAACCTTTAGCTTGTACCTTTTGAGTGTCCAGCTAATCACATCATAGCAACCTCAAATCAAACAGCAAACCATAACATGAGAAACACACCTGCTAAACATCAACATTTTAGCCAAATCATTGTGAACATATTGGCATGCTGACTTCAGTATTTAGCTCAAAGCACCACTGCACAGCCTCACAGAGACTCTAGCATGGATGCAGACTATTAATCTTTATAAGTCCCCTTACCTTGAATTTGACGAGTGAATTACACTCAGCTCCGGGGCCCAAAAAACGCTTGGGTCAGTGCACACAATGGTGATATCAAGCATAGCTGAGCACCGGCAGTACAGAAAGAGGACCTGATGCTGTCCGTGAAGTTCATGCTCTTCCCAAAGTTGTGTACAGATGATTTACAATACAAAAGAAAAGTTTACAAAAACTGTCCACTATACCTTAAATCTGCATTACTTCTTTTTATGTGTCAAGTTCTTGCTGTTTAAAATTCCTTTCAGTTACTTGTCTGTAATACATTCAGTGATGGAAGCACTCTCCACTGAAAGCAATTGATTCCACCACAGTTAGAACCCAGTATAAGGTGCCTATACACCTCTCCAGGTAATATTCCCATCTTAAACCCAAGATCTACTTTAGATTTCCTCTCCCCTTCTCCCCCTGTGCCTCTGTGGCTTGCACTGACTTTATTCTTCTCCCTTTTTTTTAAGCAAGAGAAGCAGAAGTAACTTTTTTTTTTTCCAGAGTTGGGAGAGGCTAGATCTGAATCTGTCTCGTCCATACAGAGTGATTTATCTTCCCATTGCATGGTTTTGTCTAAATGTTGTGTTTTTGTCAAAGACCCTGAATGTAATAGGCCGAGGTGCAGCACTTTCAACTTAAAAGTCAATAGTTTTTGTGAGTGGTTTTGTGCCCTGCGGTCAATGTCACTAATCGACAGCAAAACAACTCTGCTCTCACCATTGGTTTTTCTTGGTCTTTTTTTCCTCTATTACTCTTCCTGTCTCTATTTCCTGCACACGTGTTCACTTTCATCGTCATATTGTATACCTACATACATTACTGTGGATTAGGTGAAGTGCCTTTGCATTTTCATATTATACTGACCATTTCTTGGTCCATCACCAGAGTTTTCTCACTCTCTCTCTCTCTGTCCATGTTTTCTCTTTCTCACCTTTTCTCCCACTCATCCTCCCTTTGTTTTGACGTCCTGCAGTTGGCTGTTTCCCCTTGGATCTTCTCTCAGTCATAAATCACTGTCACCCCACTTCTCGGAGTGGGAAACCAGCTGCCAGCATCAACAACTCTGTGTGTGTGTGTGTGTGTGTGCAAAGAGAGAGAGAGAGGAAGAAATAGAGCTAGAGAGAATATTTCAAAGTGTTTACCATTTCAGTGAGCATGCATTTCACTGGGCTTGTTTGTGAACCCTTCATCTCTCAATACATCTACACACCTCCATGCAGTGAATGTGTGTATATGTGTGTGTGTGTGCTATATTTGTGTGCTTAGATGCCCTTGACCAAAACTGAGGGATGAGGCTTGCCGGACTGTATCTGCTATGAAAATTAATGCCAGGGGGTTACACACACGGGCTTTGCATTGCACCGCTGGCTACAGTCACAAAATGTAGACAGGGGGAGGAGAAACAGTGGAAAGGGAAAAAATAGCTAATGGAAAAAAACATGCATAGAATATAAAAAAGTTCACACAGGAGTGTGGAAAACACAAAACACACCTAGGATTATTTTATCACTGTACCAGTGAGGGAAGATATATGAACCCAAAGGTTGTTTCACCCTAAATAAGTCTCTCTGGCTACATTGTGTGGAGATAGATGAAACCTATGCATAACACACAACATATATGTGAAGGTTGGCACATATACAGTACAGGCCAAAAGTTTGGACACACCTTCTCATTCAATGTTTTTTCTTTATTTTAATGACTGTTTACATTGTAGATTCTCACTGAAGGAATCAAAACTATGAATGAACACACGTGGAGTTATGTACTTAACTAAAAAAGGTGAAATAACTGAAAGCATGTTTTATATTCTAGTTTCTTCAAAATAGCCACCGTTTGGTCTGTTTACTGCTTTGCACAGTCTTGACATTATCTCGATGAGCTTCAAGAGGTCGTCACCTGAAATGGTTTCCACTTCACAGCTGTGACTTATCAGGGTTCATTAGTGGAATTTCTTGCTTTATCAATGGGGTTGGGACCATCTGAGACCTCGGTCCAGAAGAGCGCAATCCTAGGAACAGCT
>OOFC01049816.1:0-31380 GCA_900323345.1 Pseudochromis fuscus
AGTGTCTAGGTTTGACACTGTGGGTGGTTATTGCTTTCTGAACCATACCAGCCTCCCCTGGGATGCTGCAATGGAGGAAAACACTGTATGGAGAAATCTAACTGTGTTTTTACATACAGATGGATGGTTTGCTGGCAGCTCTACAGGTTTTCTTCTGCTGGTACATTTAAGAACAAGATGTCTGCAAGAAAAACTCCCTCACAAAAACTTAAAGAGCCACATTTGCCATAATCACAGGCTGCCGTACCACTCTCCAGAACCACAAGACCAATTAAAACAGCAGCCCCAGGTGCTTATTGGCTGCTGAACTCTGACCCTGGACCAAGCCTAATTGTGGTCTTGACCTGGTTCCCATAAGGGCCAGATGTACAGCGAGGGCTTTCATAGAGGTCCTCAGCGATCCATGTGTGCACGCACTTTTTATCACATGCGTGCCGTTATTTTTAATACAAACCACCCATTAAATCGTAAACTCCATTCTTCAGTGTATTTTATAGCTCACCTTGACAGTGCGTCAGATTCATCCTTTTAAAACCTTTGGAACATTCCACTTGCCCGTTTGCGATCACTGCGTACGCTGCAAACACAAAGAGAAAACACAGTTTAGAGGTGATCTTACAGTGCCTCTCTGTCACAAAGCATTGCATTCATCGCAGGGGGGGGGAGAGGGGACCATATAACTTACAGATGTGAGCATCTCGGCAAGAGGAAAAACGAGGGGACCCGCAACCGGGCCTCGTGGGAATCCTGAGTGAGTGTATGGAAATGGATCCCCATCAACCACGTTTATAAGACAGCACTGCCATCCAGCAGAATGTAACGATAACACTCGACGTCATTTATAATCATATTACCTATAACTCTCCTCCACCCCCGGGGACAGATAAAGGAAGTGGTTATATCATAAATATGTTGAGGAAGCCTACGTGACAGCGCTGACCTTTATCATCAACCGCAGTGCAAATCTACTTAAAGGAGAGACTAATGCTTTAACTGCGCACACTAGGAATGATGATTAATGTACGCAGGAAGGTGATTGGCTAGAACCGTCTTTTTGCTTGTTTTCCCAAAGCCATAAAAATCATGTGAGCTTCAGGTGTGTACATTAGAGGTTCACAGAGGTGCAGCAGTAAACAACACGGTGTGTCTGTTAAAGCCCCAGTGCGGCCGGACTGTCAGCGGCGGAGGCCCGAGAACACGGTGTCATTACTCATTCGGCACCCAGTCAAGCCCCAGCATGCTCCATTAAATGGAGGGGTCAATGCGACTATCATATGGCATAAGAGAAAGTCTGTTTGTGTTTGAATGTGTGCGTCTGTAGCTGTGTGTTTGACAGGGAGAGGGAGAGCGTATGAATTTCTATATGTTTCTTACCAGAGACAGTGATTATTAGTAACAGATCTTTTCCATGACATAAACCGAGATGACAAGTTTCTGTGCGTATCATGTTGAAAGGAGAAGATCCAACATCTGATTTTGGAGGGGAAAATGTGTGTTTGGGTGAGGAGAGCTGTAAAGAGCAATGACATGCTTGTTAGCATGACGGAAAAGTTTCTCGCTGTTATAGTCTATTCAAATTACAGTCACCAATCAGACAGCTTAAAGCAGCGATGGGAGAACTTTACCCCATAGTGCTTCCTAATCATCAGAGCAATGATTCAGCGATTTGTAAAAAAAAAAGTGATATATGCACAACAAAGTTTTCCTTTCACGTTTCAGGTTTTGTCCTGTTTTAAAGAGGGCTCTTAAAACAAACAGAGTAATCACAGTATGCAACATTTCCCACAGAAAAGAAGAACAGACGACAGCAATGACAGTCTTTGGATTCAGACAATCATCCAAAAAACTAGATTTTTTTTTTTTACCAAACTAATGCCATTTCTTTGATTTTACTGCCAAAGCGACAAAGAGCTGAAAACAGAGGTGACGCATGTAAGGCAGCGCTGCCTTGCCAGCAAAGAAAACACAGGCCGAGTGCTTCTTGGAAAGAGAGAAAAGTCATCGCTGTGTTTGTGACCACGGCTCAAGAAAACCAAAGTGTTGACTGAAGGGGTGCTCTGGTCTCAACTCGCGTCTGGATGTCTCACAGGACACAAACAAAGTCACATCTCTATACGCCACGTGCTATACATTGAACATCCAGTGAAGCACAAATAAAACACCAATCAATCCAGTTTGATCAAAACAAAACAATCAGTCAGGAGTTTGTGTCATTTTCCCAGGAGTGACTGGAATGTGTGGCACATTGAGGTTCGCTGGGAACGAGGTCCTGGAAGCTGAGTTATGTTTTGGTCCTGCTGTGACCCAGTCGACCAGGCAGGGTCAGTGTACCTGAGGGTTGACAGAGCAGAAGTGGGTCAGCATGAAGGGGGCAACAAAAAAAAGGGGGGAACTGTGTCAAAGTGACGCCCCTGTTCCTGTCTGCCCACCTCCTCATCTTCCTCCATACCCTCCTAATCCCCCTCCAAAGTTTCTGAGTAATGAGCTGTTGTGGTAGGGCGGCGGGCACGTCCTCCTGCAGCGATGGGATCAGGGAAAGTCTGGCCTGAGTGACAGCAGGGCGCACATGCCAAGGGAAACCCAGTGGGGGAGGTCCAGGAGTCTCAATAAAGCTTATTAGCAAGGAGAAGAAGACTTCTGCAAATCTGTAAGAACTCCAATATGAATCTGAGAGACAGCGCGTTTCAGAACGAAGTTACGAAAGCCGTAAAAACTATTTATATAAGTAAAAGTGATGCAAAGCTGGCATGTTTCCATACATACCAGTCACATCTGCAGTATATGTTCGTAAAACTTTACTGCACATAGGATCTCATGTGGCAGATAGGTCTCGATATTTCCTTATGTGCGCCCTGGATCTAAAAAAAAATGCAATTGGAGTTCAGCTGAGAAGATGTTTATTGTTCCCTCAGGGCAATTTGTTTTAAAAAACAGCTGCTGACACTCAGAATGCAGAAGTTGACAACAACACGCCTAATTTGTGGTTGCCCTCTGTTATTATAAGACACAGAGGGTCTTGGCTGTTTGAATAATTAATTATGTCATTTTGGAGGGAAGCTAAAACCCCGTCTTCTGGCTCTGTCCTCTGCACCAGGACGCTACTTGGTAAAGTAATTTTTTATTATTACACAAACAGCAAAGAATAACGGATTTCATGGCGTGCCAGCCAGCTCCCATGGTTGTTTCTCAAATCATTTCTGTAGAAAATATAGAGCTACGCAGGCAGTGGCTTGCAAGAGTGAGCTCAAGCTGTGCATCATTAGTGTCACCCTTGGTTACAAAGACTGCAGACCCAGACTCGTCTGTATCCACAGAGAGGCAGACAAAACCTTCCAATTGTTGACTATCCGTTTAGCCCTGTTCAACAAAAGACTTTGTCACCCCTCACTAATTTATTGTCCGTCTCCATTCAATTGTGTTGTGCATTCCACTGCCAGTATCTTCAATAATATTTGCTCAAATTCCTTGACCTGAAAGTTTAATTCTTTGGAGCATTTTGATTGATGGTGGTGGTGGAAATCTGAATGAATCCTGCAAGAGTAACTCAAATGAACGGAAAACTTATGGAAAATAAGAAAGTCGACAAAGAGAGAACGAGGCAGGAGGCTGAGAAGCGAGGCCATACTCAGACCTCTTTAATTGCTAATTTTGGTAAAATCACTCTGTAGACCACCCGGCCCTGGATTGAGGGGTCTGGTCCATCAATCACAGGGCTCAGAGCCCTTCACCAGCTTCTCCAGGGATTTGTATGGGAGGCAACCTCGGTGTCGGTCTCCTTTTAACCAGCTGGAAAACCTAAAAACGTGTGGGAGACGAGCGGGAGGAGGGATGGATGCCATCCACAGGATTCAAACAGAAGACAGCCTTCCTTTCCATTCCATTGGGGGCCAATCTATTGGAAAACAACCAACACCAAAGCCAAGACCTCCTCAGGATCCTTTCCAGCAATTTACTTTCTGACATGCCGCCACGGGACAAACTGGTGCCGCCGAGAGGAGACCAGGAGCAAAGAGAGCTCTTTAATCACCGCGGAGGGTTTCAGGTCTTTCGAGTCTCAATGATGGCAAAGTCATCTCTCCTTGGCCTTTGAGCCAATGCTTGATTGGAGCAAACAGCTTAAAGGGGAAGTCATTTTCTTTCAAAACAGAATGTTTCCTTGGCCCACGCCACACTTGCCAATCTGGGATGGTCCATATCACATGGCCTGTAAATAATGTGTCCCTGTGAGTAAAGCTAAGGCTAATGGGTTAGGACACATGGGACTAATATCAGCGCCCTCCTGCTGATACAGACATAAACACAACAAACCCAAAGTGAAAGCTACACGATACTGTCATTAGCAGTCTTTACTGTGTATCTGTATCGTATTGCTTTAACGCAACCGTCCCACGGCACATGTGCAGCGACATCACAAAGGCTTTGATGAGGAGCTTATTTCATTTTTCTGCTACATTAAAATCTTTATTCAGAACATATTGTTCATTGTTTCTATTCACGAAAGTACGCATTTTAAATTTCTGTTTGTAGTTTGACAATTTTGCCTGACGCCCTTTTCCAAGACGCTGATGGCAGTGCAACCCGCTTCAAACACATTTAAAACAGACACACATTCCTCTACAATCTCCAGTTCACTGTGGAGTATTAGCCACCTGGGTTTGCTCCAAATAAGGCATGCCACGGTACATTCCCAATAAAAATATGCTCAACTTAGCTTGTATCCAATTAAGAAACGCATCACAAATTTCACATCCATCTGCCTCCAACTGGGATTTATTTCTCGTAGCGGTTCAGTATGCTCAGCCCTGATTATCCACATTGCTGCCCGGCTAATAGATTCCATCATTCTAGTTGTGAAGGGATAACGCTAAGTCAACATCAATGAATCAGACGCTGTCAAAGAAATGTAACGTCTCTATCTGATCACCATGAGAAGCTGCTGTGGCGTCGTTCCAGCGCATCTGTTCTCTTGCCTCTTTCTGAGACACTGCATCTCTGGTTATTGTTGGTCATTAACAAGTGTTCACGTTTGATCAGCGCTAATAAAAAAAGCACGAAACACAGGCTTTGGCCCCTCGGTGGATGTCAGATTAAATGTCTTGGGAATAGATTTGGGAGGGATGACTTCATGTGGGGAGATCTGGAAGTCGTGCAGCTCTTTCTTTGCCTCATCTGACTTTGCTGATCGAAACCTTGTGAATAATTGCTTCTCTCCTCCAAGAGAGGAGAGCGTAGCGGGCAGGCAACTCCCACAGATAGAGGTGGAATGGAGGGTGGGGCGATGACAGTGTGCGGGCAGTGACATCATGATGACCTCGATGACCCAGGGAGGTAGAGTTAGAGGAAGCCAAGGCTCCTGTGGGTGTGGTATTTACGTTAGGCCCTGGGGATGTGTGATCTGGCTCCCTGGGAAGCCTCCCAGCATCGCTGACAGGGAGAGGCACAGAGAAGGAAGCTGCCCATCAGTGACAGATGAGGAGGCAAATGGCTTGTGAAATCCCATGAGCTGTGAAACACACAGTAAGGGAGGGTCATGCCAACACTACAGTATGGGTCAGACTCGGGCCACAGTAAGTTTGCATTCATTTTGCCTTTGATTTACGTAGACATGTATCTTGAAGACCCCACACTTTTTGCTTTACGTGGACGATCTTCCTCTCGTAGTGGTTCTCCAATGTTCTTCTAATGGGACACGAGTAACCAAGTCTTTCACCACAAGTTGCTAGTTAGTTCTCATACTTGATCTCTGTTTTGACAACATTTATTTCAGAGATTGCAGAATCATAGATTTTATATAAACATGGATGGATTAACTTCCATTTTGAAGCCAAGACTTTGATATTTGTTGTTTTTTTTGGAGCAGGAAGTGACCATATTTGGAAGTGAGTGAGTAAGAAGGCAGGTCTGACCCTTGAACCCAAGGACAATGTCCAATGTGAATGAGCCTCCAAACCACCTGTAACTCATTCAAGACAAGACCAGTCAATCAATCTAACTACGTCCATAAATATTCCTCTTTTTGAAGCCTGATATCGACTTAATGATGAAATCTTTTTCAGATGGATGCCTTTAGCTAATGACACCAGAATGACTTGTGAAAAAAGGATTTCTGAGTATTTCAAGATTGAACATGACGATTTTTTAATTTAAGTCAACTGGAGATTTTTAGAGGCAGCACCTAGTGGCCGTCAGCGTTACTGCACTTGGCGGCTATGGATAGTCCGTGTTGGTTTGAAATCCAATCCGAGTGCGGCTTGGTTTAGCTGTTCCACCTCATCATCAGAACCAGAGGAATGGGGTTGACGGCAGCGTGTGCTGGTTGATCTGGATCTCATTACGAGCCAGGAATCCTCAGCATGTGACTTTTAAAGGAACTGGCTCCTGAATGCTTCAACTCCCACTGAGATGGGACACACTGGCATTTCGTGCCTCCATAATGTCAGCCCTACCTCACATACACACGCACAGCAGTTACATAAACTCCTTGGTGTGTAATAATAAATAATATCCAGCTATAAAGTATCATCATTGAAACACATTTGAAGACTTGAGCAGCAATGCACTGTGAACCACTGTATGGAGGGAGTCTGATGTAAATGTGACAGTGATGTAAAGGCAGGAAGTAAAAATTAAACGTCGTGCCTGCAGCATTAAACTGTGGTTATACTGGCATCATCTATGGATATCATAAAAAATGAAGTAGCCAGCCTTGCTTTCAGTGAACAGTGTTTTTTGCAACCAGCTATAAACTGACCAATGGTAGCTTTGCACGCCTAAATACAAACTGGGCTTTTGTGACATCATTATCACATACTCAACAAGAGACACAGGAGACTCTTATAAAGCTACATGACCTCTCTCTCCGCACTGCGAGCCGACAACTGACTCATTCACTATGAAATAGAAAGGCATCATTTTTCAGGGGCTGTTGTCTCCGGGCTGCACATCATTCCTGTCAAACACATAAGTAAGCGCACACCTAGGCCAAGGAAGAGAGGAATGCAGCTTAAAGATAAAGCCAAGTGTCTAAACCGAGAACAATAACACACCGGAGGAATGCAAAGTATTTCTCTTATTAAACTTCCCTCCAAGACTTCTGGGACGCAGTACATGACTTCATTTTGACTTCGTTTTTCCTCTCTTTCGTTCTCTGTAGCCTTTCTTCTCTGCATGCGTGTGACCCTGGCCTACAGTACATTGCCACAAAAATGAACAGAAGGGGCATTCGCTCTGTTTCTCCGCCTAACTTCAAAGAAAGGAGCCGAGGAAAACATCTGGTAGCCAAAAGAGATCATGCCGAACACTTGGGAAGAGCAGGAATCTGGGATGCCGGGGGAGATAGAGAGTGGGAGGGGAATGGATCGACATCTATTATCAATGTAGGAGACGGAGAGATGATGTCTGCTTCTGATTAAGGTCCGGTCAGACATTAAACAGTGTGCAGGCAATGTGACAGCCAACTGGCAGTTGTGGGCATGGCCATAATATGATTAAAAGTGTGCTGGGAATAACGACGTCTCCCATGCTGCTTCCCATGAGGCCTACACCAGCGCAAGGACAAAATCATGCCCTCCAAATAACACGCAGAGCTGTCGGGCCGAGTGAAGGTGGAGGGTGTCACCAGCCACCCACCTTGCCTGCCGAGCATACAACCACCCTGCTGCTGTTTCTCAAACCTACCGCAGCTCTGGTCGGGAAGCAGCTGAACTGCGGCTCCTCATTTCCTCACTCTTTCAAGGCCACGTTGGCTCGCTCTGCCCACAGGGTGGGTGGCACGGCTGCCAGGCTCTCATCCTTATGTTAAATGGGTTTTCATTTGCCTCCTGGTTTTGGTTTTTATGGAAGCGAAAACAGCCTCGTTTTTACAACTGGGAGCATGGGCGAGTCACGCAGCCTCCTCGCAGGACTTTAATGAAACTTAATGAAAAGTGCTGAGAGCTAATCATTATCAGTCATCAGTATTGTTTAGGCCTGGGATGGATGCTGTGATAAAAATCCTCTCAGCATTAGGAATGGCTGCTAAGGAATTTAAAAGGCCAAAGCACTCAGAGTGGGAAACTCTACCTGGAAATGAAAGAGCAGACCAGGAACGATGTGCGTAACAGAACAAGAATAGCCAAAGATCGACATCAATAACATCACACCGACAAGAAAAAAACAAAAAACAGATCAAGTACGTAGTGGAACAGAGAAGATCGAAAATAAAATGCTTAGATCAGAGGGCTTTAGTCGGGCTTACCTGGTTTGGTCGGACACTTTTGGCATTTATTTAGACCCCAGGAGGCGCCAACACTTCCACAGCAATCATCCTGTTTGGTCAGGCCTGGCAGAGGCTTGCCACACTACAACAACACACATCTGTGTTAAATCTACAAAACAAGTTTTCAGAATGAGTGTTACATGTTTGTGCATGCGTGCTTGTTTGTGTGTGCGCTGGCAGGGGTGTGAGCGTGTTCGTGTCAGAGTGTGTGTGAATACCTATGTGCAAGGACAGAGAGAACCAGACACATCTGAGACTATTTAGTTGGAGGAGGACATAAACACTGAGTCCTAAGAACAACTGTGAGCCTCCTGGCGTGCTTCATTAAGGCGCTTGGTTAATTGTGAAGGGAGATTCCTATCAAACTGTACTTCATGGCCAAACAAAGGGCCAAAAGGATTTTTTGGCCAATATAGATGAAACTTAAGAAAGGAGATTTTTTTTCTGGACAACACTGGCACTCTGGCAGGAGAAAGCGGAAAACTGCAGGCTAAAGTCTTTTCATGCTCCTTTTGTGTTGAGGGTCTGTTCTTTGACATTGTGACTACATGGTTTAATCTCAACCACAGTAAAGAAAATGGGCGCTGAGGTTCTGCACAAACAAGAACTAATGCTGGCAAAAACAACAGTACTGCGGGTCACTGTGTTGTTACAAGTCTAAAACTAAAGGCTACAATGACAGCCAAGGAAACAGATGCTGCACTGGGCCTCAGATGAGCCCAGCTCACGCACCGCCGCTAAAGTCCATCCCTAACTTCTCTCCGACCCATACTTCATCCTGACCACACAGTAAACCCGCAGTACGTGACATACTGTACGCATACAGACCATGAAAAGTCCACATGGGTAGGATTTCCAAGCTTAACCTTCACCCTCTCAGTGCATCCTTACTCATAGCATGCCTTTGTTGGTGAAACATGAGATGACCAGTGTGGCCATAGCTCATAAATCCCTGACATTACATAAATCATCCCCACAGGCTAACTTCCTGTTTGAAGCAGCAGCTATCATCAGGGAAGGTGAAGGGATGTGAGCACAGCAACACCTGTAGTACAAACACTTTCCCTCTCTGATCATGATTCTCCAGGTGGCTTCGATCACAATACCTGTCCGTCCACTGTCTCCTGAAAGCATCTTCCGACCTGTCCGTTCTGACGGATGTGGGTTGTGGCGTGGGTTGTGGCGTGGTGACCGTGGCCGTTCCCATTGGCGTGTGGGTGTCTGCTGCTGTGCTCACTCGTGTGTTCGTGTCCATTCCCAGGCTGGGAGCGCTGCTGGACAGAGTGAGCCCCCTCAGTGGTGGCTGGTCTCTGCCCAGGTTGGACTCGAGCAACTTGGTGGATCTGGACCTCGGCCTCCGGAGGGTGCTGGATGTGGACGTTCACCAGGGACGGGTGGAGAGACACTGAAGAGGGAGAGACTCCAAGTTTACACAATATAGCCGATAGTTTAAAGTTTCAAATTCTGAATAATGTAAGTGGAAGCATCCTCTGCCAGGGGATTAAAGCTGTATATACATACTGCAGTTTCTGAGCTCTCAGCTAACTTCTTACACAAACTTGTTCAACAAACACTTGCTTCATCACCAAGTTATGAGATCTAGAGTACATCGGGAATTCCCTGGAGTGAAGATGTTACAAAGATACTACAAAACAACAACAACAACACGCAGAGTTTTGGATCCTGGTTTAAATCAAGTCATTTTAAAGACCAAAAACAGATTTGCTGAAGAGTTAAAAAGATGTTGCAATGTGGAGAATGAGCTCTTTTGTCCTCCTGACAGAGGGGAAGCATCTATCTTCGGGGAGTGCCAGGGTTTTTTCCCAGAATCCTGACCCACTGTCATGAATCATAGGCTCAGACAGACAACCGAGTCCAAGGAGAAGACACAGAACCTATCAAAATTCCCGGATATGAAACTGCCTCTGTCCATATTAAAAGCACACAGACAGCACTGATTATTTATTTGCTAAGACATGACAACACAGACATTGGACTCATGTCATTTAATTATGATTATTCATGTAATTTATTTTCAAATGGATGAGGGAAGACTTGAGGCGAATTTAGATGAACTCACAGAGACCTCCTGCTTCTATTTACAACCAATTGAGATGCTGAGTGAGATGTGAGGTGGATATTTCAAAAAAATGATACCAGGAGAGAAGTGAAGTGAGCTAATCTTTCTCTTTCATATTTATATAAGTTCATGATGTTGCCCAGCTCTGTTTCTAATACTCATTCTGCTTCATAAAAGCAGCATTGTGTGAACAATATGAGTACTTCTACTGAGTCATACATTAGTCTGTTCAAAACAATCCACCACTGACCCACCAAGGTAAACCACTGCCCAGTAAATAAAGCCAAAACAACAAATAAAGTCAAGTTTTGTGGTACAATTAACATCACTAGTTTTGCTGTAAACAGAGGAGTAAATACTTTGTGCTGATTGCAGCTTATTAATTGTGTGCACCACCCTTTTTTTAACCCTCCTTTGAGAATAAATCACAAAAGAAAAATGTCTGGCAATTATGCGACATGGTCAATACGTCACCAAGCTTATAATTCATGAAGATGCATAGAGGAAGTGTGCAGTCTTATTGGTCACAGAGTTGGGGATTACCTTGCTGATTGGACAGCGGTAGCGTGTACATAGAGTGTGATGGAGCTTTTGATCCCTGGTGGTTCGCATCCTTGTGGTTGAGAGGGGTGGACCTGGCGGGAGGCGGGGCCGGCAGGTGGCAGAACTTCCCCGTTGAGTTTGACGGACACCAGCAGAGGTCCCTGCCGATGCACCGGCCTCCGTTGAGACAGGGGATCTGACAGAAGACTGCAGGGACGAAGAGGAGGAAAGAGAGGAGGCGACTGCGTCAGAGGTAAAGAGGAAATGCGTTGGAAGATTCCTTGGAATACACAACGCACCGCATTTAATTACACAGCGTCGTGTATTCTCGCACACAAGGATCTGGTAATAAGAAACAGAAGGGATCGTTCTAATGAGGAAGGGTGTGTGCGACAGCTTCCTGTAGACAAGCTTTGTTTGCAAACAGCTGGCAGCGCTGTTCCCTACTGTGGCACTACCAGACACCTTACTCCATGTGACATTAATAAAATTTCAGCTTAGTCCTGAGGGCACAGCAGCAGGACTGCCCCTCAAGCTGTGCCTCCTCTACCTCATGTCAGTAATTACATACTCCTGGTCAGGGTGATGAGTGATGATGAATGATTCATCCCGTAATAATTCAAGGAAAACAACAAGTGCATCAGGATGGAAAACTTGTTTGGCTGGCAGGAGAAAAAAAAAATCCCCAAACTATCAAATCTGTTACAAAATTCCAAAGGAGAGCAACTGGCTCTGAGTCGTCCAAGGAAACTGAATCCCAAAACGTGCTCTGTCAACAATTTGATTTATAGTCTTCAATTCACCATGGAGGGAAAAAGAGGAAAGGCCAGCAGTGGCCAGATGGTGTCTGACAGTGCTGCTTTTCACGGCCCTTTCATTGGCCTTATCTTTTGGCGTAAGGGATGGGTGCCAGCCGAGCACCCTACATACCTGAGCCTGCTCTCATCCACGGATTCACTCTGACCTGACCTCTCCTAACTCATAACATCAAAGGCTATTAAATGAAAAAAATGTATCCAACCATGACGAATAAAGACCAATTCTGCTGCACAGGGAGTGAAAAGGTGAGGAACTTCTTTTTTTTGTGGCTCAGCAGTAACACAGAAATACAAGAGTGTTTTACAGGACAGTTGGAGATCTGCATGGCTCATGAAGAACAAAAGGATGCTGCACAGGGAGCCATGCTGGGGGCTGCATCCTCTCAGACTCATTGAGACAGACAGTAACACACTAACTGGGTGCAAAAAGGGAACAGAGAGACGCTGGACAGTCTCAATGGCATGTTGGGAATGAACTCCCTGTCACATAGCATTAGCAACAGTGAGACTGGAGGAGGAAGAGAGGGAGGGATGGAATAAGAGAAAATAAGATAGGGAATGAAAGGGATAACAGAAGAGATTGAAAACAGGGATGGGGAGAAAGAGAGAAAAAGAAAGGTTGAGAAAAATAAGACAGACGGAGAGTCTAAAGAGGTCCAGCTTTAGTGTCCAGACACACAGGAAGGCCTCCTGTGATCTGACATGCTGGCTAAATTATCAACTCAAGGAGGCTATTAAAACCTCTCAATGTGGGATGCATGTCTGCACTGGTCTGTGTCAGGCTGGTCCCAACCCAGCATGGGGCAGGAACTATTCTTAGACAACATCCTACTGTCGACTCGAGGCACCACGCTCCCTGTCTGTCCATTTAACAACCTCGAACAATCACACACACACACACACACTTCTCACTCAATAAAGAGACTTCAACCCAATCTAATATCAGGCTTCAAATTAAGTGCTGAACATGGGGTGTGTATCTAGAGAGCCTGTTGTAATTACCCAGCCAGATTTTACTGCATCGTGTAGGCAACATAACAACAGCATGAGATAACTGTTTGCTGTCCACTTGACATTCCAGGACGAACACGCACACCCAAGCAATAACAGGATGCGAGCCTAACTGGTAAGCAATCTCTTTTTAATGTGCTCTTTAACACATGATTTTGCATAATGAACAGGGAGATTTCCAGAGAATAAAAGTGGGGCATAAAAACAAACCGCCGAGGAAGAAGTGGAGGTGCCAGGAATGTAATCTTGTGGACGGCCTCCTCCGCCAGGACGCTGAAGTGTTTGGAATATCTGCACCACGTTCCAAAACACCATTAATGGGCACATAAATCTGCAACATCAACCTGTTTATATATTCATAAGTCAGCTCCCCGAAGAGCCTCGTGCATTTAGGTGAAAGTTGGTTGCATGTTTGTGCGCTCGTTTGTATTGATGTGAACCGGAGAGGACTTACATATGCATGTGTGTGGTATGTGCACCCTTCACCTCTAATCCATAAGTATAATTAGCCTTAGTCTTAGCCGGGGCCTTTAAAACTGATGAGAACCCGAAGAAACATGCAGGGGTATGACCCTCCCCTTGGCATTGACCGCCCCCTCCCTTCCCATGGACACTCCTGTGTGAATTTGGAGCAAAGCCCCCTGGATAAATGGCAGGTTTAATGTAATCCCTATAAAATCCTGTTCATGCTGCTACTCTTTCTCTCTTTCTGCATCTCCCTTTCCTCTTTCATTCGTTCCTGCTCTCCCAGGGAGCACGTTAAATAGTTAACGGCGGGGCCAACCGCGAGGTGTAAACCACAAAGAGATGGGGCTAAGTGTTGGGAGCGTGGGACCACCGGCTCCACGTGTGTGTGTACGAGAGGAGATTAGCCCCCTTTTACAGACCCCGCTTTTAATCTGCTCTACCCCCGTCTCTCCTGCTTTCCCCCCAGTCTCTCTTTCTCTTTGACAGTGAGAGAGTTAGCATAGCTCTCTGCTTTAATCTACACCACTCCTCTCTGAGCTTGGCATTCACAACAGACAGCATGCCACTGGGAACCCATTTTGTCAAACTCACCCCATAAAAAAAAAAGATACAAGGATGGAGACAGGGGGGAAGAGTGTGTGAGAATCAGAAAGTAAGCAAAAGAAAAGAGAAATTACAGGAGGAGACAGAGACGGGCAGACAGGACAGATCAGAGGGCCCGGAGTGGACACTCACAGAGTCTGAAGCCCTGGTTCTTTGGCTGTTGCTGCTGCGCCGTCTCGCTGTAGACAGTGGTGATGTCTCCCTTCTCACAGCTGTTGTAGCAGCGTCCACCGTTGCAGACCCTGCGGCACAGCATGGGCGTGAAGACGATCTTAATGCGGTCCAGGTTGGAGGTGAGGTTGGCCCCTGGAAGACACACACACACCTGGTTGAGAAGGAGCAGCAGCAGCAGCAGCAGCAGCAGAGGCAGGCTGGAGACGAGCTGCATCCTTCCTCCTTCAGCCTCACTGTGACACACTCCCCATCTGGGCAAAGGGAGGTTTATAAGTGTGTGAGGGTGTGTGCTGACGGTTGGCCAGTGGCACGCTGCAGCTGAGTGAGCGATGTGCCACAGGCGAGCAACGGGGAAAAGAATACTATTAGGTATCGGGCAGGCCTCCAAGCCCTTTATCTTTGCGAGAAGGTGTTTGGGATGTGTGTATGTGCGAAGGAGACAAAGAGAGCGTAAGAGCAAGTGAACATTGTGTAATGGTGGGAAGCCGTTCAACAGCCGTTGCCCTGATACAGGGCTAAATAACAAGAGAAGCTACAACAGCAGACAGCTGTGTATTTTGGAGAGCGCATCAGAGAAAAATTAACTATTGAAAGGAGAATAAAAATTAGAAAAGACAGGCTCACATTTCTTCTTGTTGTGGGTAAAAGCGCCAGGGTTCAGAGGCTGTCATGTTAGAGAGGTGACAGCGGAGATCCCTAAAAATATCAAAGCGTGTAACTGAGCACGCGCTCGCATAATGAATGCCGCTTTGATATAAAACTATCAGTGTGTTTGTGATGCACACCAAAGAGGGGGTGAGGTGGGTGGACAGTGGAGGAGAAAAGTGCAGCCTGGGTTGCTGCCAATCATTTTTTCTCTTGTGGGAATTGAGACAGAGTGGGTATGAGTTTGTTTTGAAGTGGAGAGGAATATTTATTAGATTACCTGCTGGTAGTAATGCATTGTTGAACTGTCCGTGCAGCTGGCTGTCGCTGGTCGGTCTGTGTGCGTTGAAGGAGTGGCCGTTGCTGTGCCCGTTCCTGTGTCCGTACCAGTTCCTGTGCTCGCCGCCGTGGCCGTTAGCATAGCCGTTGCCACTGGGCAGAGCGTTGGAGGTTATAGGCCCAGTGGAGGATGGATAACGTTTCACAGTACGGGAGGTCCCGGTCTGCTGAGGGGAGGAGTCAGGGGGTCCTCGTCTCACTTGGGTCCTGCCAATCACATCATCACAAGACCATAAACACATGACCTCAGACAAAATGTCCCACACATACATACACTCACCAAGACACACCCATCTGCAACGTATGTGCATCACCATGAAATCCACTTAAGTGCGGTTGGTGTGTGCGACAGAAAATAATATTCCTGAGAGACAAACATGCTGTCTAGGTCATAGCTTGGCCTAATTGATTTTATAGATGAGACAGAATGATTTGGAAATAATTTTGTTTTAATTAAATTAATAACACCATATAATTCTTTAAGCGCACAGGGTTTTCTCGGCTAACATCTGCTGCAAGTCAGAGAGCCGTGACCCTGGCTAATTATTAAAAGACTGTGTTTGACATTAAAGGCATTTCGCAAGACTAGATTATGCACCAGTGATTAACAAAAAATAAAGCGTCAGGCAGCCGCGGGGAATACGACTCACAGGTCCACAGGTTTGTGTTTGTGTGCGTCTGTGTGTGGCTGGTCTCAGAAAAGTGTGTGATTAAACACATTAGATCTTTCCATCACAACTACAAAACCTTTCCATCACCCATTGTGTCTGCTTGACTAGATTATGAACTCCTTGTTTTGTCTGACTGTGGCCAACCAGGGAGTAACATCCTGAGTGCTGCTCTGGACTGGAGGAAGTATTAAAACTAGGGTCGACGAACAAAGCTGGAGCGGGGCTGCGAGGGGCACGTTTTTTCCCGGTGAGCATTTCATTTGGGTCAATTACTGAGCTTGTGTTGTGCGACCTGGAAGCTGAGCTCATGTGAGTGACCTGGGGGAGGCGCGTGCCTCTCAGACAGACAGACGGACAGGCAGACAGGCCTACCTGGACTCTGGGGGTCTAGGATTGATTGGGGAATGCTGGGATTCAGCCCCTGCAAAAAAAAAACCAACATCTGGATCCCACTGATCTGCCCTGACAGACAGTCAACAGAGCAAGACAAAGACGAACCACGCCAGACAGATCAGACGAACTCTTCCACAAAACACACCTGTGTCCCTGTAAGGTAATCGAGGCTGTAATCAAACCCCGAGTGAGGATATAAACCACGCATTAACATTCATTACATGTGGTTTTGAGCCACACATAGTGTATTTACACATGGAATCAGCTATGTCGACACAACAATAATCAGGCAAACAAACACATGTCCGCACACCGCGTGTCCGCACAAAAGTACACACACCCCGTCCCAGCTGTGCTACATGCAGTACAAGCCTCTGCAAGTCTCTTTATTCAGAGAGACACATTCCTGCTGCCAACGAGGACAGGACACTAAATGAGAAGGGGAAAAGGGAGACAAACATTTGATGATGGTTTCTCACGTCATCTTTTCAAAAGACAACAGACAGTACCTACAGCAGACAGCTGCTGACCTAGATGCTGATTCCCGAGGGTGGGTCCTGTGGATGGGATGTGACACAAGGAAACAAGAGGTGATGGTGTCAAGGTGGAAAGGAGAGACAAGAGGTGGCAAAGTGAGACCCACCTTCCAATCTAAATTATGATTGGGTTTTTTCCATTGCTAACAGTGACAGCTGGCCTGCAAGCATCCTGCCTCGCTTCCTAGGCTTAGCCAGATGTTGCTCTTTCTGCCTCCCTCGCTCACTTTCAATGGCAAAGTGACTTCCTCCCAACATGAGCTCACCGCTACCCTCTCTGCCTGCAGATCAGGGGGCACGGAGGGAAAGCACGACTCGCTCTGCATGTTTGATGTCATCATCAGGAACTTCAAGGCCCCCGCGGTCCAAGGAGGAAGCATTTCCCCGCGCCTTGTTCTGGGTGACTTGAAAGCAATTTTGAAGACCTCTGCCAAGATTACACGGAGCATGGTCTGAACAGGCAGATGGAAAAAATGTTTTGGCTATCTAGTGATGGCCATACAGTTTTAATTAAGTCACTAGCAGTGCTGATAAGAGAACTGCTGAATGAGCAAATCAGAGAGAAATTAGGCCCAAAAAAAGATGTATGTAAAAAGTAAAAAATACAAATTAGCATATTTGTATTAGCTCTTTCCCGAAGCTCTTTCCTACAAAATGAAAGTTCATATTTATAAGTTGAATGGTCCTCAGTGATACAGCAGCTATCAAACATTTTTGCGTCCATCACCTCATCAGTGCACAACTCAACAGTTCTGATTCACTGCCACAGCCGTTACCATCGTTTCCAGCAAAGACCAAGCACCAAACTGGACACAGACAAAGTTAGTGTCTATTATTAGCTGGTGAACACAGTTTAACAATCAGCTGCCAAAGAGTCTGAAATTTCATCCAGGAGGAGCTGGACCAAAAACAAATATTAAAAGAGGGCAGATATTGGACTTCCATGATCCAGGTCTCTAAAAACATGACTCTAATCCAGGGGAGTCCAGTCCTGGTCCTCGAGGGCCGCTTTCCTGCATGTTTTAGATGTGTCCCTCTTCCAACACACCTGATTCAAATGACCAGGATCGTTATCAGGCTTCTGCAGAGCTGGATGATGAGCTGATCAATTGAATCAGGTGTGTTGGAAGAGGGACACATCTAAAACATGAAGGAAAGCGGCCCTCGAGGACCAGGACTGGACACCCCTGCTCTAATTAAAAGTTGTCCCACATACACCAATTAAAAATCAGTTAGATACTTGATTTGGCTTTGGGGGTGTTACATCTTCACAGCACTGGAGGGACCCTCACCACCATAACCCTCATCCTAAAACTGATTTTTCTCATGATCCACAATTCCAGCACTTTAGCACGCACACATCAAACTGGTGTCAATCATCCAAACCGACTTTCCAGAAAAGATACACATAAAGTAAAGCATGAATGCATTAGTAAAGGCAGTTGTTATGTCAGATCTAGACTCTTTGACTTGTCTGAGTTAAGTACATGACATGTATTGTTTCACGTTCAGAACATGTGCTCAATAATTACATTCAAAGAGAAACAATGAGTTCTGATAAATCTCGGTCCAAACGCTTGATCAAAGCATCAGTTTACATCTGATAGCCGAGGAAGCCTCCAACTGAAGACATAAAGCCATTGGCACTGTCCGCTCACACTTATTATCATTCACTTCACATGTATGGAAAGATATTAGAACCAAGCCTCATAACATCTGAGGAAATTACAAATCACAGCGATGGCCAAGAATCTACACTGTGCATGAAACAACACTGCGAAAGCTTCCAGTGCATTGCAGAAGTATTCCCTGGCTGCTACGTATCTTTGAACTCATCGCAGCATTATTGGTTGTCATAAAGTCTTGTCAGGCGGCGTGAATGGCAGATCCAACCTCGCTTCTTGACCCAGATGAGCACAGCACACAGTCGAACACCATGCGGTCAGTGTCAAGAACTGGACGAGGCTCCAAATCCTCTGATCTCTGAACTTCTCCTGATGCTGTACATAAACCATGCTGTTGATAAAAACTAATGTTTTATGCCAAGCACAATGCTAGGTGTACTTTGAAGCTTTCGTGTTTTGATGACTGGGGGAGAAATTCAGCTCGGTCGCTTTGTTTAAGTGCCAGCAAACCACTGTATGGGGGTTTGGAAAACACATCATCCCAGTAGTGGCCGTGTTGTTTCTGTCACAGTTGCCCACTGGGGAACAAGTGCCTCTTACACAAGCTGACAAATTCTGGATTTATCTGATGATCCTGTTCACCTCAACACACACACACACACACACGCAGTGACCCAGATCCTCGGGAATTGTTTACATCTTAAACTATCTTCGCAGCCCACTCCACATGACGAGGCCGGGTCGGTGTTTATGTGAAGCAGCGCTCGGTAACGTATGGACCACAGCTGATTCATTCACTAACAGCTCCGTCTGTGAGGTGCTCCCTCTCCATAAATCTCCACGTGAAATAAAGCATAGTTGTCAGTTAATGCATTTCAGACAGAGAACGTACTTCTGGGTTTAGGATGCCAAAGGATGTCTGGACATTTAATGGTTTCTCACTTCAGCACTTGAGACTCAGCACAAGTCTACCTTGGCAAAAGCTCATTTTTCATTTTGACTTGTTTGAGAATACCCACATCTATTGGCTTGGACGGACTGGGCTATGGCAAAAAAAGAAAGTGGACTGATATGAAGAGCTTGTCTGGTTGTTGGACGGAGCCATTTGGCTTCGACCGGACTGTCTAAACAAGGCAGTCTGACAGCAGGCAGGAGTGTCTGGCATGAGCGTCCCAGTCTGGGTCACACCGCACAACCCCGATAGCTCCCAGCCTTGTCACTTTGTCCCGTCAGAGTTTTCTTTGTGTTGGACTGGACGTGACCTCCAGAGCGACAAGCGGCGAACCCTTAAAACCATCAGTAGGTTTACGAAAATCCACATAAGAGTCGCACAAGGAAAATCGAGTCATTATTCTTTTTTATTTAAACAAAATCTTTAATAGTTCCATTTACCTCTTTCCAACACGGAGCATCGGCCAAAAACCCTCATTACATAAGAACTGCGCATAATTAGGGCAATTTGAAGGCTACTTGGTAAATGGGAAAATAAATGACAGTCATCAAAGACTCGAGTGTAAATCACAGTTTACACACATTCATCTCGTTGGGAAGAAGCGTTAAACACTGTTGTTCATTATAAAGATTGAACTCGGATATGCACATCATCAGTCTAACTGCAGGGAACAGGAAAAATTGTGCAAACAGCAGCTGAAACAATGAAAACTTTGTACTGCTCAACCGCTGCAAACACTGTTGGCAACAAGGAAAAGAGAAGATTTATGAGTGTATCTGGAACAAAGGGAGAGCACTGTGAAGTACACAAAGCTCGACGCGAGAGGTACAAACAGTTTTGGATATAACAAAGCTCACTGGACCCGCTCCAGAGCTTTCAAGTGTTTCCTACCAAGCGGCAAAGCAACAGTTAAAAAGATCAGGACTGAAAACATCTTAAAGTTTTCAAAAAGCACTATATTTTCAGAAGAGGCACTGATTTTACATGTGAAAATGTCAAGAGAGATGTTTTTCAGCAAAAGGCTGTACAACAGATGGTGCTTCACATTTCACAGACTAAAGCTCGCAGACGAGGAAGGAGAGCGCAGACTGTTGAAACTAGTCCCAGGAGGTGTTATTCAAGAACATTAGCAAAGACATACACACTTGACTCTTGTTCGTGTTTTGCTATTCAAAGCCCAACAGTGTTATGAATCTCTGTGACGTCCGAGACATTCACCACGATGCAGCGAGGAGAAGAGGAAAATATTGCAGATTAGTGTAAAGATACCAGAGACTGATGAGGACTCTTGTTGGCAAGTGTGACGTGTTTGCGTCTGATTTAGTAAAAAGTCAGCTTTAATATCTGATATTTAGTTTTAAACACGTAATAATTACTTATTGGATCGGTTTTGTTTTCACTTTGAGAAAGATTTCTCCTTGTTTGATCTGTCTCTCAGGGCTTCTGGGAAAACAGGGGAAAAGTCTGATTCAGAGTTTGTTGTGTCTCTAACAGCCTGGGTGTATTTTAGGAGGTGGGATGAAGTCTCTGTGAGCCGAAAAAGGATTAATCCCTTTTCTTACCCACCCAGTCAGCGCACCAAACCATCTGTACCACCAGTGGTCAAACCCCACTGTGGTCACACATCTCATTCCTCAGGCTTTATGCAAAACGCCCTCGTCCATTCATCATTCGCCACTGAGGTCCCTGTGTGTTTCTTTCAATAAAATCCTGAGGTCTGATCCTTAGCATGCACCAATAAATATAATATCCAACCCCGAGGGCATTTTCATTCTACTGTTGTTTTGCGTTCCTCATAGCAACAAGGTCAAGCAATGGCACGGTGGTGAAGTTTGTGTTCATTGGAAGTTCAAAAATAACTCCACACCAGCCTCTGTCACATTAAAGTCTTACCCTAAATTACAGCTTTTTGTGGACGTTTAATCTCTGGTAGTAAATGTTTCAACCTCCAGAGTCTTGGCTTTTCTCACAGCTTGTTTTGCCAGATAATCACGAGGGTTGCACGTATTGTGTGAACTCCCCTGAAAAAGTCTCGATGGTGAAATGAAGAAATAGATCAGGAAATAAACTTTTAAAAACAATCTCTCCTATCGGTCTGCAATCTGTACAAAAAACTGAAGAGGTCTTTGTAAGTTGTGTTTTTTTTAACCTTTTGACCATATATGGAAATGGATGAAACAACTGGGGCCTCAAAAATGAGGCCAATGCAAAAAAGTGCAGCCACTAGATGATGGCTCCAATTGACTTTAATTCAAAAATGGTCTTTATGGTGAAGGACTCTTTCCACAAGTCATTCTGATGTCATTAGCTTGTGTTAATTCAATGGGAGCTTCATCCACATACAGTGCACAGTGGACATACACAAAGTAACACTTCCTGCCTCAAGGGAGTGGCATCATTCCTTTAATCTAATAAAACTAATCCCACATTAACTATTTAAGATTTTGTGTATTTATATTAAAAGAGGAAATTAAAAAAAATATCATTTTACTGGGACATATAGAGGTGCTTAATCAAAATGGCAAAACTATGACAGTGTGCTTGTTGGAAATTTAATTTAACTTTGCCAGTTGTGCCAATACTTGTCCCAAACTATGAAGTAGGACTCAGCCAAACACCTTGTCACAGAAAACATGTGCATTGCTTCAATAAGCACCAGTTTTTCTCGTAGTAAGGCCAAACATCAGTGAGCAATTAAGGCCCGGTCTTTCTTTGATAACATCTCTACTCATTATGACTTGGATAATTGTGGGTCCTGGCAGAATATTTCCCCTTGTGAAAATCTGGGTGTGTCTGAGGGCTTATCGCACTAGCCACGGAGGCTGGATTAAATCATGTTCTCTCTGTCTGGACGGCCTTCCAGGAATCCCGCTAGTAGCAGCCAGAGCCTGGGTGAAATGAATTACAGTGGGGTTGGATTGATTCAGAAAGATTTTTTTTTTCTCCCCTAGAGGACGAGGCTTATATTAGTGCAACAACTGGGCCTAGTTCACAATGGAAAGCAGAAAAATATTCTTGAGAAATTTACTGTGCAAAGACTGTGACTTGGACGAGCCACGGTGCTGCACTGACAAATGAAGAGATGAAGTTCTACTTAATTTTATAGGTATCACTTCCCCCCACGGCCTGCATGAAAATAGATTGTCTGTATATTCGACCTCTTTGGGGTTTGCCGGCGCTACATGATCAAAACATATGACTGCTGCCGTCTACTCAATCACAGGCCAAAAGCTGTGAAATAAACAGCTCCCCCTTTTGATCTCCAGGGGGCCAGTACCCAGTGCCAATCTGTCTGTTTTCACCTCGGCATTTATAAAGTACGGCTTTCAAAGCTTTAAGAAATCCAGAAAGCCCAGATTCTGGATGGGAGCAAAGCAGCGTGGTTGCTGCGGTTCAGGGGCCTGAATCAAAATGCCTGAAGGCCTGGTGAGCTGAGAGGCTATTCAATATCCTCCATTTATTGTAGTCGCTCTGATCATTCACTTAGTAAAATGCCACAAGACAGGTCAGCAGGAAGAGCCATTACAAAGTGCTGACTGAGGATATGCCTATATGCTGGTCAGTGTCGTATGTCTGACTGCTCTTACATAAAGCCAAAGACGGCTTCCAATAAGAGAGATGATTGAGGGAGTTTTTGAGCAGGCTTATACCACTGGTCTCAAAAGCCATAAAAAAGCTTCAGCAGCGAGAGCACCAGGCAGAAATGTAGACATGCACAAGGCCAAGACAAATCTGAGTATTGATGTCAGAATATGAGAGACCAAATTCATGTGTGTTGGACCTCAGCATGTTGGATGTGTGTGTTTGCCCTTTTTTGGAGATGCGCGCTACTTCCCTCGGCCCCACAGGAACGCCACATCCTGACATCTGAATGGATTAACTGCGCAGCTATACTGTTAATTCATGTTTTCAACACCATGCCACATATCTGGGAGATGAGCCTGATTGATGCCGTCTCCATCTGCGTCCGCGCCGGAGCTGGAGGCTGGAGTGCATTCTGGGATAAGAGGCCCCATCTTCCTATAACTGCTGTACAGTATTTGTCCCTCCGACAGCTGCATCTGCACAGGCCTGCTTGATGAGGAGGATTTGGCTTCGGCGGTCGCTGGCACCGCGGCGCGGAGAGCGTGTTTCGAATGGGGCTTTGGGAGAGTTGGGAGAAAGACATATCTGTCCCATGCTGAGTGCTGAGTTCTCTATGGTCCTTTGTTCCCTCTGGCCTCGCAGGAAGCCAAACACTCATGGGACTCGTTTGGCTCTGTCTTTGTAGAAAGAAACACACCAACTCTTCCTGGCCTGGCTCGCTCACTGTTGTTGCATGTTGCTAACGTCCAAGACTCTACACACATATTACAAATCGACATATGCTGAATCAATCTTGGTTAATTATTACTGTCATATGTTACCCTTTCCCAACCTATGGGGGGTTCACCTGAGGACAGGGGTGGCCTCCCACAGCTGAGTCTGCATTCTGCCATGCTGATGTTAAACCCACATTAGCAGAGGTACACAATGACACCTCCCCCCCCTGCAGCACAAAACCATGACAGAGGATGTCCAGCCATACTCCGGAAAGCCCCGTCCCATTCATATCACAAGTGAAAAAGCTCACCAGGGACCAAGGTCAGGGCACAGGTCAAGTTTGTAGCACCAGCACGCAGTACAAATACGCCCGCAAGCATAAAGCCAGTTAACCTGACCTAGTTCAAGTTCACTCCCAGGCTACCCACATGGGGAAACAAATCTCGGCTCGAGACACAAAGTCATATGCCTGGCTTACAAGCTAGATAGAGCCCTATTCAGAGGAGAGTGGCTCATACAACCTGTGGGAATTACACTGCTCTTTACCCCTGTTTGCTACTTTAACCCGACTCCCCGTCTGCAGGCCTCCTCGGTTTTTGGCAGTGAACAGAAAGGGAGGCAAGAAGATGAGTCTGACATGTCTTTTTTGAGCAGTAAAGCATACTACCAGGAGCTACAGTAAGGAAACTTTCCCAGGCTGAATGTTTAGATGTATATATTGGTTGTAAGAATACACTATCAAGATTTGAACTACTGTGAATTTATCATCCTCTCAACTGAGTTAAAAGAAACTTTGAAATTCCTTTCCCTCCCATCAAAGTTTACGATCCAATTTAATGCTGCTTTTCTCTTCCACTGTGTTCATCATCAACACTGGTGACGGCAGTAAGGCAGTATCCCTGTACAGGTGCAGAGGTCACCTAGAGGATTGTGACAGTAGCTCCCGGCAGCACTGGTGGTGTGGTTTGTCTAGAGTGGGAGTGAAAGCAACCAGTGATCCATGATTAACATGGAGAACTCCCACTATGACCACAGTTTCCTCTGAGAAACGGCTGTGTGGCTGTGTGCAAAGCCTTGAGTCAACAAGCCACATAACCGCCAGCTCTATTAGTCACCATGAAAACGATGGGGCCGATATAAGCGTAGCCGTTAATGCAGAGATGGGTGACTATGTGTGACTCGTCTTACTGGGTGTTTTTATTTTTCTTCAGCGTCAACATGTTACTGGGTGCAACCAAATTTGTAATGCTGTCTGAAGCAAAGTATGCTTTGAAAAACTGTACATATGAATTACTTTTGTTTTTAAAGAAATCGGCCAAAACACTGAAATTAAATTAGTAAATTTACAAGTGGAGGAGCAGTGTTAATGACACAATGACCCAATTTCTTTCTTCTGATCCAATAGCTCAACTCGGGAAAGTATCCAGTGCTCTGAAAAGCCAGAATTTAAATGAATTACCTCACTGCGTTGAATCACTATAATGTGAGTTAACTCAGAATTTACCTGATAACATAATGTATCAGTGGAAAGACTGAAATTTAGAAGACAAAGAAATCATTTTAGTGATCTGTTTTATGAGGTCAGTAACTGAGGCAGTACCAATCCACTGTGTTAGACTCATGCATGGTGCAGTATTCTGGAGGATGTACTTGGCATTTGAACATCGCCATGTAGTTTTCTGGAGCCAGAAGTGACCAAATTTGGATAAGAATTGAGGAGTGAGGAGGTGGGTCTAACCCTTACACCTGAGAACACTACCCAGTGTGTGTGTGTTCAGGTCTAGTCTTATTGGAGACCAGGTCTGTCCATCAAATCTGCCCCTGAATATTTTTGAAGCCTAATCTACAAACTGATAAAATGATTTTCAGGTGGACCACCACATTACTAATGACATCAGAATGACTTGTGGGAAAATGTAGTATTTCATGATTGAAAAAAGGATTTTTGAAGTGAAATAAATTGGAGGCAGAGTTTTTTTTTTGGCCAGCATCTAGTGGCCGCTGGGGGTATTACACCTTTTTGCTCTTCCACACTGGCCTCGTTTTTGATATAGAGTCTATGGTAATGCTACTATTAGTTGGACAAGATGACAAAGTAATTTTTTTGTATCTACTGGGATATAAATGTGATTTACATTTTATATGAAATTTTGAACAAAAATAAATTGATTTTTGTTCATTTTTCACATTGTTATGTGTGTGAACAATACAACCATTGTTGAGAGAATTAAAAAGAGATTTTTCATTTCAGGTTAAGTGTAGTTCAAAGGCCATGGCAACCTGAACTTCATGGGGTATTGCTGTACAGCTCTGCTATCCAGGTAGCTGCTGCCAGCTGTCGTGGGTCTGATTATGTAAGAGAGACCAGAGAGAGATGACCTTTGCAGGGATGACCTGCGCACACATCCTGCTCGGCCCTGCTCTGTTTCCTGCAGAGAGCTGATGTCAGAGAAGGAGGTGGTGAATAAGTGCTCTATGCACTGTTCCAGCTTAGCCAGGAGTCTTCACCACTGGCCCTGACCTTCATACTGGGAGCTGACAGACCTGCGATCTACCGGATCTCATGCTGACAGGGACAAGCCTTTCACTACTGCTGAGCACAGAAAACACTGGCTTGTAGTGAAACGCATTTGTTCCACAGCAAAGGTCAGAGGAGGAAAGGGTTATTTGTTTGCCAGCTGCATATAGGACGTACCTATTTTAAAGTTTTACGGCTGATCCCACAGAACAGGCAGTTGGGACATTTGGGACACAGTTGAAGGGGTCAGAAGAGGTGGACAACTGAAGACAGGAATACAAGAAGAGAGAGTGTAGGACGGTGTTGTGTTCCCATGTCCTAGACTCCCACAGTACAGAAGGCGCCTCATATGTTTTGTCAATACCACTAAGACTTTTATGTTCGGTATAAATTCATTCAGTAGAACGACTCCTCGGAGAGTTTATTCTCTAAAAAAAACATCAGAAGACTGACAACAGATACGTCCATCAACATTTGATTCAGAGAAATTTCCAAGTGAGCTCAACCCTGTTTTTGGTTTCACTGGAGGTCAGGTCTGTCAATCAAACTAACCAGGATCCTAAATCTTTTTGAAGCCTAATACCTACTTACTGATGAAAGTATTTATAGTTGGATCACCAGGTCACTAATAAGAAGAACTGACTTTAGCTCATGACATCAGAATGGCTTGGGAGAAAAAAGTATTTAAGTCAATCAGAGCCAGCATCTAGTGGCCATCAGCGGTATTGCACTTTTTCACACTTCCACATTGGTTTCACTTTTGACACCAGGTGGCGACGTCAAGTTTTATTCAGTCTTAAGATCATTTGGAGTTGCCACACAACACAAACACCCTCTGTGTTCACTAATGACTGGCTACAGCTAACATGTGTACACTTTACAAAGAAACATAAAGCAGTACAGAGGCAATCACTGGGATTTTGTGCTGTTTGTGGTGAACACCGACACATCGAAGAGAGAAATCAAACCAACACCGGACACCTGTCATTAAATCTAATGAAACACTAAAACAAGCATTTATAAATCAAGATGATAGAAAGTAAAAACAGGCTTGAAAATGTTCATATGTTCAATGATAGTGATTTTCTTGATCAAGACAATCAATGTAGGTCTCCTCAAAAGACCACAGGACAGTGGGGGGCGTGGCCGGACTGGTGGACCTGTCAGATCTATCAGGCTGGTCAGGCCTACAGGAAGAAGGCTGCAGTTTGACAGTAGAAACATGTCAGGTATTTAAAATCTTACCTACATTGATCGTCTTGATAAAATAATCACTAGCAATAAAAAGAGGCTCCTGAGAGGGAACATCTTCAGAACCATCTTAATGTTTGACTCTGGTGGCCTTGTATGATATAAAACTATTGCATCGTATAACCACGATGAGACATTATAAGCCCTAAAATATGATGTTGGTATGTCTTTTGGTCAATGCTGAGTACAAGACCAAGGGCCTCTCTGTCTTTGATGATCCAGTGCATGAGAATATTGCTCAAGTCAGTCAATTTTGTAATAACATACATAAAAAAACATCAAAGAATAAACACATACTTCAATCAAGTGGTACAAAGTTGGGTGGAAACCATGGGATAAGCCAGATGATGTCGAAATCTTCACTACTTTGTTATTGAGTGAATAGTAAAAACACTGACCCTGTAACAGACTAACCAGACCACAAAATCTGTTTTGGTTACTCATTGTTTAATCAAAAAAGCCTGCGTCCAGCCACACGAGCTTAGGTCCTGGTCTGCTAAAAATGAACAGAATATCATCTTCTCTGCGATGTTGACAAGCCTCAGCCGCAGACACTACACTTTCCCCGCGCACCGCCTCCTGACATGAGCTCATAATGGGGTTTCAAAGCTGTAAACGAGTATTGTCTGGACGGTGAGAAGGCCAGGCAGCACGTCTGGACAGAGGGAATACAAGTGATTTAAGACTATATCCTGGAACGTCACATCACTCTGTCCGGTTTAACAGATTACCCCGTGTAAGACAAAGTGACTTGTTTTTTTGTATTATCGTTCTTTTTGTTGGTTCCCCTCTGGTTTGTCTCATTCCTTCTCTACACTATTTCTTGTTCTTGGCGCCACTTGACAGGCCCGGGTTAGTAACAGGGTGCTGCTGACATAACAAGCCAAGCCCGCTCCAAAAAAGACATATATAGTACCTCACACCTTCTCCAGTAGGGAAAAATTAAAGGAGACTGGCTGGGTGCTGCATGTACTGGGCGGCCTTTGCTCCCTGTGCATATAAGTGGGGGCAAGGCCGACGTGATCTATCTCAGCCTGAGCATCTGTCCTCCCTACTCCCCTTTTCTTACTCCTTCATTGAGCCTTGGCACCGGTCTTCCTATCTGACTCTCACTCTCCGTGACCTCACGTTGCTCGTGCTTTCCTGGCTTTGGAAACAGCGGATCCTCAGCCTGATATATGAAACCAAGACTTGCATCCACCACTTCTCCAGGGGGAACACTGTTCCACCCCTAAAAGATCATTCTGGGCCGAGAGAATGCAGAAAATTCGCAGCACTTCACGAGGGCTGAGCTTCAAGCGTGAATTACACAAGACCTCCGATAGCTTCCTGGAAGTACCAATGAAAGAGAGTCAAGTATTCAAATAATTATGTGATTAATGTTAAAATGAAGACATTTTACAATACTGGCAGCAACTTCTAATCCGTCTTGAAAATGACAGATAAATATGTGGATTACAACAGCTAATGCGTGGGTGAAAAATCTTGAACTTAAGAGCACATCTTGCAAACAGTTAGTCAGCTTCAGCAGAAACATGACAGGGGGAACAGTCATGGCGGTGGCATTTGTGAATCAGGAACACTGTCTGCTTCTTAAAATGTTGAAGCTGAGTCTCTGTCTATTTATCCTAGATCTGTGACTCAGGACTCAAATATGTCCTGCGAGTCAAGAACAAAGAAAACATATGCATAGCAACTGTGCACTCTTTAGAGGCCTTGTATTGATTAAAAGATTTACTATGACTTCAAGATAATTGTTTTGGGAAGGAGGATGCACAAAAACTCTTTTATGAACCATGTGCCAAAACATTTAGTCGAGTTTCATTGAGCTACCACAAACACGTGGATGGCTCGACCGGCATAACTCAATAACACCAGCAAAAGCCCGAAATGACACAAGACCCTCACAATTAGCAAGGGGAGCACCATAAATGTCAGATGTAATTGAGAATGTTTCAGTGGTTTGGTGGAAAGAAATTACCCAGATGACAAACTGGCTAAAAAGTGAATAATGACCTCAGTGCCCAAACAAATTATGGCACTTAAACCGACTGTGAGCGGATTAGAAAAAAAACGTACTGGGCCTGAGTCCAGAATGGAGCACAATTTGACAAGATAAGTCTGAACCTGTAAGCAATAACGATCCATCAAAAAAATTCCCGGAAACAATTACTCCCTTTCAACATCCTTGATCAAGAATATGGTTCTAGTCATGGTAAAGTGATTAATCAAACCAAAAGGTTATTTCCATAAAGATTGGAACTAAAACAGTCAGACGTCCAAGCCAAGAAACGATTAGGCTTGTCTGATTAGCAGTCTTTGGAGAATTTGCTGAATTTGCTGAAAGAGGCCTTCGTCTGAGCAATTATTAGCTGGATACGTTGGAGTCACAGCTATTCCAATAAAGCAAAGAACAAACTGAAATGGCCAAAGCCTAAAGAAAATATAATCTTCCCCTCTATTTTCATAGCAAATGGCATGGGCTAATACTGGTGTCTGGTAAGCCATCTTATATTTTCCTATATTTTACAGACTTAATACTTTTTCAAGCATGGCAGCATATGGCATCAAATGCTTAAACTTGCTTCACTTAGTATTTGTTTTGCTTAGAGAGCATTAAAGATTTAACATATGAACCCAGTCATCTGGTTTGATTTACTGCAATGATAAACACAACCAGCTCTGAACTTGTTAGTAATGAACTACTGTTTGTTCAGGCGCCTTTAAATAATTTCTTTATTCGCAGTTTGTTTTCTGCAGGCCTGCCTGTGTGACAGTAATCGTGGATAAAACAAATAACGCTCTGTGCAAAACCGCAAAATACTGTACATTAAGACGCATTTAGAAAATTGAAAAGACATGTCGCATGATGTGCATGAGCGAGACAGGACTTAAACCAATTTGAAAAAAAAAAAAAAAATCACAAGTTCACAATGAGAGTGTAAATTTCAGTGGTATGTCGACCATCTGTGGATGAGCTTCAAGGGGCAAATTCAATTTACTGAATGTGTTTGACAAGCAAATTTGAACAGTTTACCAGCAGCAAACCATCCTGACAGTACTGCCCTCTGAGCAAAGAGTTGGATAAGTGGAGGGACAGAGACACAGAAGCTATCACAGCATATTAGTCATATTGCTTTATGCATTTTCATCTTATTTGTCAGAGCTATTGACTGTATATGGAAAAGGACAAAGCAACCTGGGCTCAAAAGTGAAGCCAATATGGAAGTGGAAAAAAGTGCAATACTCCCGACAGCCACCAGATGCTGACTCCAAAAAACTCCACTGACTTCAATTCAAAAATCAGTCAATAAGTTTTTTGGTTTTTTTTCCACAAGTCAATCTGATGTCTCTATCTTAAGGTAATTATTCTTATTAGTAATGTGATTGTCCATCTAAATAAATGTTCATTATTAACTAGATATTTCAAAAAGAGGAAGATTTTAGAGAGGGGTTAGTTTGATTGACAGGTCTGGTCTCCAATGAAACCAGTGCTGAAGTTGAGTCTCACACACACTGGGCAGGGTTCAAGGGCTAGACCCGCCTCCTTCCTCCTTCCTTCATATCCAAATATGGTCGCCTCCTGCTCTGTCTAATTTTCTCTGTTTAATCAGAATTCACCACATTTTAGTATGAAGCCTTTCTATTTCAAAACAATAAAGTTAATGTAGTACATACAACACTCAATGCTTCCTATAACTGTTTCAAATGAAAAGCCCTGTAGGTTTTCAGTGGACAACAACCCTTTAATGGAGGCTTTTATTGTGAAACTTTTGTGTGTTTGATACCTGTTTTTTCCTCTCTGGCCTTCATTTGTACATATCAACCGAGAAATGGCTTTTAATGAACTACCTGTTTTTATTATAGGAAATACAACAACTAACCACATGAGTACTACCTGAGTCACACACATGAATGTTACTCTTTACTCTTAAAATGTAACATTTTGAGGCTCCTTTCTTGGCTAAGTAGTGAGACTTTTTCTGTCCATAATAAGCAGCAGGAGAAAGTGACTTACACAGTGTGGGCAGGCTGTCTGGTGGTGGCAGGTCGTGGGGTCTGGACCTTGGTGGTGTCGATGGCGTGCCTCTCCGAGGGCCTTCTCTGCGGTTGGTCTCTCTGGAACGGGTTGGTGCCGGGCTGAATGCGCCTCAGGCCGCCTCCATCGCGGATGTACACCTGCTCAGGAGCCAC
>OOFC01049816.1:38866-52424 GCA_900323345.1 Pseudochromis fuscus
AACTATGGGTCTTTTTTGATCATAAGCAGGGTCAGTGGAATTACCGTATTTTCCGGACTATAAGCCGCTACTTTTTTCCGACGCTTTGAACTTAAACACTGGTGTTTCTCATGTATTGGCGGCACGAAGCTCGTTGGCTTTTTACAAGCTAGCAAGCTCCGTCCTGCCGATACATTTAGCCACGTCACATCAGACCCGTTCAGAGCGGACGACATGAAACTGTTCGAATAAATTCAATAGCGGCTTATAGACAGGTGCGCTCAATAGTCTGGAAAATACGGTACATGGAATTACAGAATGATGTTGAATCCTTTTTTTTTTTGGTTTGGAAAGAGAGGAAAAGTTTTTTTTGTGTGTGACAGTATTTTTTGTGACAGCCAAGGTGAGCAGGAGAGGGAGAGACTTTCTGCATGAGGAGTTATTTCAGAGCCGGGATGGGGCTCTGAGCAGCACAGCAGGCCAAAAAAAGCTGGAAGGAAATCAAAAAGAAACTCCTCACCACCGCGTTTCACTCTGTCAATCACCAACTGCTTAAGAGACTGAAAACAACTTTATTCCTCCACGTGAATGATGCACCTTTCATCTGCACTCTCTAAGAGACAAGAGGTTTAAATCATGGGCCATCTGTGTGCTTATCTTGGGGGGCTGTGCTCTCATTGTTGGCTCTACTTGCAGCATGTTGCCATATGTACAGCGTGCTTCCACCAAAACATTGTGATGTATAGTGTGGTGAAATTAATTCTGCTGCAGAATCCAAAAGCTTGCACTTCAGGGAGTGCTGTGAGCTCGGGTAGAAATCAAACCCAGTTCCTGTCTGTGCTGCAGGGACCTTTTCTCCAGTGCTTCCTGGTCTTAAGTATTCTATATTGTCCCATACATTCACTCTGTGTGTGGTAGACCATGCCATTAATCCAATTACTAAAACAGCCATGTCAACTGGGGAAGTCACAGTGCAACACAACATAGCTCTAGTAAACCTGCCAGTATGAGCTACACCAACACTCCTTTAAGTTATGCTAAGGTTATGATTTTTAGCAAACAGGCTGAAATACTTGGACAACTCCTGGATAAATCTATGGTAGACATAACATTTTAAACAAACATCCACAACCCCCCCGAAAGGATGAATCCTACTGGTCATGGTGGTCCCTGAGTTTTCCACTAGCCCCACCCACCCCTCAGTTTACTGTATTAACTCTGGTGATGTCATAAACTATTTGAAATTTACCAACAACTATGAAAACATATATGCATGACTGTCATTCCCATTAGCCTCAACTGTAATTTGTGTTAAGCACTAAATAACAATATTACCAGCTAAACATCGACATTATGCAATAGCTCCCAAATGTACAGCCTCACAGCACAGATACAAGCAGGTAGCTACAGTACAGTAACAGTGTGTGCAATGTGGCGGCCTATCCGTGAAACAATTTACAGCTGCACACTCAGGAGTGCAAAGACACGAGTGAAACAGCTGAAGACATCAAAGAAAATGATTTATATGTCTCCTCCGGTAAGAGGGGCTTTGAAAGTTTTTTAATTTAATTGTTTTCCCCTCCTAGAAATGTTGTAAACCAAAACTTTAAAACAGTAATTCTCCACTGATGTACAAGGCATCTAATTGTGGGTTACTGTATTTACCCCAAAACATGCCAGCAAATCAAACTTCCAGTCTAATTCCACAGCTAAGTAACTTACTATTTTGTAAACAGTGACCGTTCCCAATTCAAGCCAAAGGGACAGATTTGTTGGTACTAAACCAACACGCTGCTTTCTCCTTTTGGCAATTACTGTTTCGGCAGCTGTACAACATTCCCATGGCTTACCATTACTGGCGTATTTATTCAATGATGTCTTGTTGAGCTGTTAGTTAAAACGCTGTCCTAAATTGACGGAAACCATTAGAAATTTTTATCTAGAGATTTGACATCTGCAACACAAACACTTCATTAGTTTGTGTGTCGAGAAGGTGTCGACAGCAGCGGTGATGTCGCTGACTGACGGTCTTTTCTTATATGTAAGGCAGGACTACTGCTGGGGCTATTACTGGGTGAGGCTGCAATATGGACTCCCTCTGCTCTTCATCGAAGCAACAATACTTTTGATGAACAGATGTGAGTGTCAACACAGAGGGGGAAAAAAAAAAGTGCTGACCCAGAAACAAGATGCTCCATTCATCTCGACGGGAGCTTCGATCCTGCTTGCAAACACATGGAAATAATGCCAAGCTCACACCTGGCCTCACTTTACCAGCCAACACACACACACATATACACCTTTAGCTCTCAGCCACCATTGATGAAATCAACCTTCATTTGGCAAAGCTATTGTCATAAAAACCCTATGAACTTTCATCTTTAATTAAAGTGGTTAACTTAACCAGCAGACAAATAAACATCGCACAGCACAAATGTAATATTCGTCCTAATGGATCAAAGCTTTCTATCACACCACACTGACTATTTTAAGCACTTGGAATTTCCTTTAATACACAAACAAGTCTGCGAACCATCAATCCTGAGTTGAAAACAGAGACAGTCAGCACCAAACCTGCCAGGACGTGGGCAGGTCTGAGTATTTAGAGCACCAGATGACAATCTCTAACCAGAGCCACGACTCAGACCTTTTCATGAACACATTTCTGAAGACATGTAGGTGCACTCCCTGGACAACTAGTGATCCAGTTCCTGTCATATATATGCTCTGAGGTCAACCCGATTGAACAAGGAGGTATTGTTAGAAAGCCGTGATTCTAGACATCCAATCCAGCCTCGCGGGTGAAGTCTGCAGCTGACACTTTTAATATTAGACATTACTTCAATCCCTTCAGTGAGAATTTCCTACACGCTCGGCTCAGCTGCGTTATGTTTTTACTTTTTCGCTCCCAACCGACAGGTTTGTTCCTTTTCTTTCCCCCACTGTGAACATGTTTTCTCATGCTGCCATCTCCTAATAAAGCAGCCTGGGTCTCAGGCGAGGATGGAATAAAGATAGCTTGAGCCTGTTTTCCTCCACGGAGGTCCTTCTACGTGGGGGCTTCCAGTCCCAGCTCCAGTCTGGGGCCTTTGTGCTGGCAGCTTGCCGGCCGTGGGGCTTCACTCAGCTGATGATAGCATAGCCTCCAGTCAGACCTGGGTGAGGGCCAAGCTGTAAGAGGGTCCAGATGGTTGGACAGACCCCTGGCCTGCTCGGATGCACTGCCTTGTTTAACATAGGCGCGTTAGACTGAACCTGTTACTTTCTGGCAGATTAAAAAGTATTTACTCTTTTAATTTGTGTAACTGCAGCTCCATGTTAGATGTAATTTACACCTTGGTAAGTGTGTCTTTATCTGTGGATAGAGAAAAATGTAAGGAGGCTTTGTGCAAGGCAGGAGGGAAGGAGATCTAATAAGAGCGCTGCTGGGGCCAATCGGCCTGTTGTGTAATTAACTGGCTGAAATGTGTTTGAACTGTATATGTGTGTGTGTGGGAAAGGGGGGGGTAATTAGCAGAAAAGAAACAGTAAACAAGTCAAAAACGTACAGCTAGCTTCCTGCTCGATAGATGTCACTTGCAGTTTTACTTTGCTTGTAAAATGTAAAGATAACTTCAACTAAAAAAAGTTCCTATTCCAACCTGTTATTTGAGTCTGCAGCAAACAATGGTGGTCATAAAACATGACTTGTGAAGAGTACATCTGGTGTGAGTTCTGGCCCTTTCTATTTTAGGATCAGCCTGAACGGCAGATCAAAAAAAGTAAAACCAGACATTGTTGTGATGAAAAGGAACATTTTCTCTCACCTGCCTCTGTCAATACTGCACTTAAAGACCAATATTCCTTCACAGCCAGTGTCTTATATTGCACTTTTAATTTTCTGGCAGTTAGGATACCCAATACTGCTGCGGTCAAATAAAAGAAGAAGCAGTTCCACCCATAATTAAGGGCTGGTGTCAAAAACAGAGCCAAATGCTAAGTACTGGTAATTTCCACGCAAGGGTCCTACATGAGAAGAAAAAGCAAGGCATGATGAACATGACCAAGGGGGCAATAACACCCTAGGAAAACTTTCATGGGGCAATTCTACTTGACAGGATAGTCATTAGTAGCCATTTACTATGTTATTTTTTAGTCTGTGTGTGCAGGGTTGTAAAGCCTCTCTGTCTGCACAATTTACCAGCAGAGAAGGCTCTAATATACATTATGCATGTCAGTGTGCTTGTGTGCAGCTTTAGGACTGCACAAGCATGCATGACCCGGGTTGCCAATCAATAAAATTTAGTAGCTGAAAGAAAAAAAAAAGAGTAATCTCCCAGCTTATTATTTAAAGTTTACCCAGAAAACTACAATAATAATACTTACGTTTTATGCAGCGGTTGGTTCCCGGTGCCAACGCCCAACCAGAGCAGCACTGCTGACCACCGCAGACATTAGGCCTGAAGAAAAAAAAGCACACACACAAAAACAAGGGTGAAATACTTTTTCTCACACATACATTCTAATAGATGGCGTCTTCCTAATCCAGAAAGCAATAACCGAGACTGCGGAGGGCCTCAGACCTTCGCATGACAATCGGATCTGATTGCAAAGGTTGTTATAGTTCCAAATAATTCATATCTATTGATATGAACACCTTTGAGATTACGCTATAATTGCCTTTTATTTGATAAAAAACTTCGGGGCAAGTCACGAAACTCTATCTGAATGTGGACTCACAAGCCCCTCGTTCTGTTATGTGAGAGTCCAGAGTGAAAACAAATACAGAGTTATCCGAGCCTTAGAGGGATTATGCGAGACACACGGGACTTGAAAAACACCCTGCATCTTCTAGAAATCACTGAGCAAATGAGAGACGACAAGTCTTAAACACTTATAACTTTGCACTCTTTAATCTGCACTTGTTGTGCAGGCCAATTTCTGCAGCGAGATAGATGAAAAGGCACCAGACCGCAAGAGCAAATCCAGGGCAACAGTCAACGCGCTGGCATGGACCTGTGCCCCATCATCTTTTCACAAGATATTACAGTAAGTGGATGTCTGACTCATGGTGATTTGAGAAGATAACGGGGATTGACTCATTGACCTCGGTTGGATTGCGCTCATTAGATGCTGCGAGTGTTACTGAGGCGTCACAGGGATAACATGCAGTTATTTGGGCCCTCTGGCAGACTGAGCTTTGTCATAAATCAAACACATCAGGCCAGGCTCGTGCCAAAGACCTCACTCATCACATTCAAATTCCATCAGGGGATTTATGTATGTAATGGAGACTTTTATACAACATAATTAGTATCATGCCCCAGGTTAAAACTATATGTAGATAACACCTTGTTCACACCTTGTTATACTTTCATTTAAACCTGAACATGAGGAGGCGGAGCATTATTTCACCACTGAGCTATTTGGATCGATCATATATCTGACAGGTGCACTGAAAACAGTGAGGGAGTCATACTGAGTCAACTGGAACGTAAAGGAGAGTTAAGTGAACCCGGCGCTGCCAGTGCTGCAGGGTACAGTAAATGAGTAAGTTCAGTGGGAACTCCAAGAGGAAATGTGTCATGCAAACACTTTCGGTAACAAGCAGCAGATGATTCATCTCGAGTTAATGAATCAAAGTGTTAAAATCCCCGTGCAGACTACTTTCAGGTAATGTTCCTGTAGGTTCATGCTGCGCCACCTTTATGCTTCTTTAAAACTCAAAGGACCCCATTCATTCAACACTGGAATATGTTTTTTTTTTTTTTTTTTTGGCAATGTCAAGCAAAGGCATTTGCCTGCAATAAAGCATGTTGGATCTAATACTGCAGGCAGCTATTTTTCTTTGCACACTGCTTTAAATAGACAGCACCTCAATTCAACCATGCATCAACGCAGCTGTGACAGATGTGCCCAGAAATGTTGTTTTTAATGTGCGATGGGTCAGAGCCAGTGGATGGGGCACAGTTTTTTTCACCATCAGAGGCAGATATAAGCACTGCACTGGAGATCAGGTCTCAGATCAGTTCTCAAGTGGGGATGGTAGCTTTTCTGCATCACAAAATAAATAGATATCACAATTTTTTGAGATCCATATCTGTGTTTTAAAGATTTATCAACCTTATCATTTTTAAGCGAGAATTGTCTGCCAGGCCACTCAACCAACTCTTCTCCTCAGCAGTTTGGATGTGAGGCATTGCCCCACCCATCACAGCAAACATAGACCAATCAAATTAATTGTTTGGTATAAAATACAGTTGTGGGAAAAATATTAAATCATGTTAAAATTTAAAGATGTTGGAGGCTCCAATCTTAAGTGGCTCATTTTACCTGATGGCCCAATTTACCTGATATCACCCTAAATAAGTAAATAAGATGATGCTCAAGGGGGCACACTCTGGGCATTAACTGAAAAGTATGCATCATTAGTGCTGTTCTTCTCAGAGTTTGTCAAGGTTTAGGCTTAATTAATTGAATGAATCCTATTTCTTGTTAATTATCCTCCATAAATTGGCAATAGAAATAATTCAGGTTCTGTTATGACACATAAGATAAATGCTTTATTTATATTCCACTGTCTGCACCCCAAGGTGAGCCATTCAATCCCCCCCACCCCCCGACTATTATGTATACTCTCACCCCTCCAGTGTATCAAGCTTTGTCCCTATGGAACAAACAGAACTGGATGCACAAGGCCTCATTGAACAAAAAGAAAAGAGCTCTAATATGAAAACAACCCATCGTCCTGTTTAGAGTTTAACAGAGCCAAAGAGAGAGAGAGAGAGAGATCTGCAGCACTGAGAGAGGGCCATTGGAGAAACAGGTGTTTCTGATCACTAAGCAAATTTGCAAATGTTCACCAGCCAATGCTCTGGTGGAGCCACAACAATACATGGCCACAGGCAACAGCACAAAACTGGGGCACACACATTGAAGTAGTCTGCAGCCTCTCCCCTACTACGATTCAAATATACCCTAATGTGTAGTAATGGGAGGAAGTGGTGATAATTCAGTGTCAAACAGTTCAAACACAGTTCATAGACACGTTTTCCTGTCACTATCATCCCAGCAATCAGCGCAGTGTTTAACCTCAGCTATTATCCCATGTCCTGCCGTGACCCTGATGACAAAACACATACATTATTGTAATTCATATCCAGTTGGCTTAAACTTCTCAACTACTGCAGGACAATTTAATGCAGTATAGAGGAGTGTTTTGTGCTCCCTGTTACATCATCAACTGGTTTTCCTTACAGGAGGAAAGATTCTTCTAAAGTGGGCCACCACCACTTTACAGTAAACCACATGGTCTCATGTACAGTAAAATAGGTCACGCCATGACGCAGTGACTGGATGAAGGATCTGAGTTTGATAAACCAAGACAAATCAATTTTTATTGTAGACTATGGAGCACTCAGCTGTCACTCTTACCCAGCAAGTCGCTTGGTGCTGGCAGCAGAGCCGGCTTTGCTGCTCTGCCTGCGGTTCACTCTGGTTCTCTGCTGCGGGATAACCGGGTGTCTGGCGGTGCGCTGCGCACCATCCCGCGGCGCGGAGGCGACGTCCTCCCGGGAGGCGCCAGAAGCTTTGGATGTGTGCCTCCGATCCTCTTGAGCTGATGTTCCCCTCGGCAGGCGGACCAGAGTCCTGTGCTGACTGGTCCCGGGAGAGGTGTCACCGGAGGATGTTCTCGAGGATGCACCGACCCGTGGTCCCCTTGGCGAGTGACCTTGACTGATCCCCCGGGACTGCGGCAGGACCCAGACCTCCCGGCCTGCCCCTGCGCCCTCTTTCCTCCCACCTGTTGTGTCCTCCTGACTGTCACCAACTCGAATGAGCGCAACAGTCAAAACCAGTAAAACAGCAAATCCTGCACGGTCCATTTTGGGAATGAAAAGTTTTGAAATTACCGCGTAAAAGTGCAGATCGCGTAACAGGTTTTTTTGTTTTTTTGTTAAGAAGAGCTGCTAGATTATGCGCAAATTTAGAAGAAAAAAATATATAGTCTCTACAAGTTCAGCAAGACGGCATCCTCTCCCAAGAATGAAAGAAACCTGGATACCTCTTCATAATGCCCAGGTAAGACTTAAGCAGAATGGCTTCAGGTTATCAAATCAGCATTTAAGTGCAGTCCCAAAAAAAAAAAAAAAAACTGAGAAACTATCAGCTTTTCTCCTTCCAGCAGAAAAAAAGTGATTTTAAGCGAACATTATTCCATCTGTTTAAGTTTGTGTTTAACAAGAAAAGAGGCGCGATGAGAGCCGCGTGCTGGCTGCAGGGCTGCTGAGGCTGTATTCCTACTCCAAGTGAGAGAGTTTGAATCGTGCTCCCATGAATATCACCACCTCCTTGGATCTGAAGTCACTGGGAATTTTTGTAGGGATTGCATGCGCTTTGCAAGAAGAAACTCCCCCCTTGTCGGCTGTATTGTTGCTTCCACTCACAGCACCGCTCGGTCCATGTGCCCACACGCACTTTCTCTGCCAAGTTACATGATGTTGCTTTCAGTCTCTTTTTCCCTGATTCCTTTGAACAGCGCTGTTGGATGCAGCTGCGTTATTCATTACCTTCAATTTAAATTTGAACTGACATGCTACTACAATATCATAAAAATTAAGATATGACTTCCAGATGTTTTTTCTTTAAGGCTCCACAGTATTGATTGCTGGGGTATTTTTAGTTTAGGTTCCTTTATGGTTGCTTGAATTAATTGAGTGTCTGATAATTATTTTATTATTTCAAACTGTGGAATTCATTTGAAATGGTTTAATTTACATATATGTATAAAACCCTCACCATGTGTAGGCTGACACACATCACAGTAAAAATTAAAGGGAAGCTCACAGCTCAAACTCAGGCTGAAACCTTGGAAAACCGGTGGAGTTATGTAACAGATCCCATTCATCTCCCCTTCTCATCCATGCTGCATCATCACTTTCCTTCTGACTGTCTGGAAACAACACATTTCTCTTCTCCCATAAGATCTTAAACAACCCAAAGAGAGTTGGCTCACTGCTTTCATTCAACCCACAAAGATGCACGCCTGTCTCTCTCTCATGAGTGGTTCCCCCGAGCACCGCTACCACTCACTGAACTGCCATCCAAAACACACAGCAGCCTGTATCCTGCCCATTCATTCTTTTCCCCACCATACATGCCTTGAGATACACAACCCTCTGAAAAGTGACATTATTTCACTAGAAAAACTTCAAAGAAGGATACAGTATGAACACACAAGGGTCTTGTCCTCCTTTTTTCTGATCCAAGCAAACCTTGGGCTGAGCACCACAGCTGATTACAGCTCATCTTCCAACCCATGAGAAATCTAATTAGAGAAGGAGGTTGCATTTGTCTTATGACTTCCAGTGGTCTCGCCCCACCCCCAGGCCTGCTCCCTGCCTGGTGTCCATGGCGCCTCTGAAACTGATCGTGGCCGGTTGACCCCAACATCCTCGAGGGTGACCGGGACATGCACAGACAGATCTCAGTGACCTGTGTGAGTGAGCAGCTGGCTGCAGCCCAAGTGTTGCTGTACTATACATTCAATCAGTGTCTTAATCTGTTTCTGTGTCATGTAATACCACACTGTTGTATCTGTGGAGAGCTGGAGTTTCCAACCATTTTTGGCTGCTGTACCCTACAGTGCTGTCAAGCTGAAATACCCCTTAAAGGAATAGAAAACCCATGGTCAAAATACAGTTCAGCAGATAGACTAAAACATAAACTAATGATTCATGGAAATCTTTGAAAATAAAGAGCTCATACATACAGATCTCCACCTTTGAGAGCTGGAATTCCCCCATCATGGACAATTTCACAGAGGCTGCAATTTAACACATTTCAATCAATCTGACAAATGAAGTGGAAAAATGGGTTTTTCTGATTGGTTTAAATGCTCTGACATCACATGGGCTCAGCACATGATGAACTGGACTGTAGAAGTATTGGGATTGTTACTCGCTGTTGTCAACACTGGTGGAGATTCAGCCTAGAGCCCATGTGATGTCATCATCATGGCAGTATTGACATTAGTAATTTTTTCTTGTGAGCTCTCAATATAAGGCTGCAAACTGGGATATGTGAATATATCCCATTTTCTACCCCTTTCATGTTTCAGCTGTGGGTTTATTTTTTTACTGGATACTATTTGACATTGTCAATTAGATTTAAAAAAAAAAAAAAAAAAGTATTTTATGGTTGCACAGAAGCTGGACTAACTGAATTCAGCTGCTGATTCATTAGTTACACCTTGGTGAATGTAATGCAGTCTAATACAGCAGCCCTGCAATACATTCTGTATCACATTGGATGTATTTTCAAGTGTTGGTTCATTTTGGAGGAGGCTGTTTGTGATGCTGTCGGACTGATTGTTTCACACGATAAAAACAATGTTTCTACATTGATGAGGACGAGCAAAACAAAAACCAGACACATGTCTCTGTGTGATACAACAACACAAACAAGACTGAAGGCCTTTCCTCCATAACCTTTATGTATTCCCCATTACTTGTAGCATCTTTTTTCAACCACTCATTAATTTCTATTAGCTTTAGCTAGCATCCATATCAACAATTCACCCAGTCCTGTTTAAACTAATTACCTTTAGCTAATGATTTAAACTGTGTATTACTTTTTAGCTAGCTTATTTATTCCAACCCTTTTCAACTGTTCATGAATATTTTACCTATCAGCTGTAATTTATTTATTGTTACCAGTTATCTGTTACTTTTAGCTTTAGTTATTTCTGCTGTTTCCTGCTTTCAGCTAACCTGTCTGCTCACTTGCTAACTGTTCAAGTCAGTATTTCAGCTTTTTATTTAACGCTTTAAATCGAATTGTAATTTCTTTCCTCCCCCTGTTGGTTCACTGAGCTACTGTACTTTCTTTAACATGCCCCTTTACAGTTGCAGAAGTTTCCCCCGCGGCACAAATCCTCCTGTTTGGGAATCACTACTAAAGATCTGTGGAGCAGCTATCCGTGTTATGAAAGTAGGCTTTAACATGGCCCAATTTGATACAATTTGCAGCATCTGGAGGAACTCTAGAATAAATACCAGGAGGATGTCTCTGGCTATGACCGACGCTTCTACACAAAGAGTCCTTTGAAAACTCTGGCATGACAACCAAGCCACTCCTATCATCTTTCAAATGCAGAGCAGAAATATAACTGCATTACACTGCACAGTTTCTTACAAAGCGCAGGGTCGTAGTAACAATAACAAGTCTTGTAATTGCACTGACGCAAACAAACTTGTATGTGTGTTTGATGCAGCGAGCTCAAGGTGGATTTAATTTGGTCTCTAGAGTATTTAGTGCTTTTAATTGCTTTGCTTTCTAGAGGGTTTTCAGTGTCTAATGTGGGGCAAGTGTTTTGAAGCTAATTAATTGCATCTAATTGAAAGGCTCCTGTGTGTTTACGAGTCTGCATGAATGTCACATTTACATCCGTTTGCCTCGTCACCATTGAGCGAGCGAAGGGTCAGGGTTCAAGTGTACCCATTAGAAAGCCAAACAGTATCATTACACCCAGAATGTAGGGCTCTCATTATAATCAAGCATCAACAGTGTATTCTTAGCCTCGCCTCCAGAATTTTAAGTGATCTATGTGAATCGGTCTCTGTGATGACTTTCAATAGAGAGCACCAACAAGGACCGTCAATCTCTTGCTTTGCTACCTTTTGCTGTTTGTATCAAAGCCCTCAGCTCTCCTTTCTTTTTGCCCAGGAGCTAACATAATACTCACATTGTTCAGACTGGGCAGCAGCAAGGACCTGGGGGAAAACGTGGAAAAAAGGAGGTTCGTTTGGCAGAGGATCACTTTGTAAAAAGCTGAAATTATGTGCTTTATTAGTGTCGTTTTTTTTCATTGAACATGACAGCTTTTGCTTTGATGGAATATTATAGAGGACCTCCATCGCACTTTATAACAGTTTGAGCAGTGTACATAAAACAGGCGTTCACGCAACAAGAGGAAACAGTTGAAGATAGAGCAGGATAACTGTAATGCGCTTAGGCCAAGGACTACAGGGTCTTTCCCAGCTTGTATGAATGAAGTGCTGTCAGCTGGGTAATAGAAGTAGGTCACATGGGCGTTATTTAAGACAGCCACTTCCACTTTGCCTTTCATGATATTCATACTTGTTGTTTTTTTTAATGGGTGTTGTAAGTGCAGCCTTGAAAAAAACTGATTGTCTGCGTGTGCTCCTCAGCCATATTATACATACAAGCCTTGCACGGCACTGTTGTACATTGCTGGAAACAAAAGGGAAAATCTTTCAACCCCGTATACATTTTCAAACAGTGGAGCGATCCAGAAACATGTTAAAGTTAGACAGACTTTAGCACCATTGGCAGTGGCTGTGATGCGTGTCATAGCACTGGCAGTATGTCCACACTGCATTGCTTCACGGCTGAATGATCGGCTCATTCATTTATGGGTGTGAGTTGTTAAGTTAACAAAGACTTTGAGCTGCCTGGAATGATGAAAACTGTAGCACAGATAAGATTAAGCACTTCCCTTTTACAAACGATTCTTCTGCCGTCTTTGAGAAGCTTCACGAGAGCGCAAGCAACTTTGGCTTTGATGCAGAAATCATTAAATGCTATACACCACACCAGACTGTGTGATACATGCAGCTTCCTAGCAGCAGAGTACAATAAACATTGTAGAGGACAATGGCACGCGGCCACTCGCACTGGCACCATAGGCTGTATATAGAATGAACAAATCTAACATGATGTCACCCACTGGTTTGTGGACTCGCACATGTTGGTTTTTTGGAGCCAGAAGTGACCATATTTGGATATAAAGGGAGAAGTGAGGAGGTGGGTCTAACCCTTGAACCTAAGGACACTGCCCAATGTGTATGACAGGGGTCCCCAACCTTTTTTGCACCACGGACCGGTTTAATGTCGGCATTATTTTCATAGGCCGACCCTGGAAAGAAGCTCTCTAAAGATGTTTGATTTTTACTCATTTTAACTAGTTTTCAGACTTATTTTTTGGGGTAGCGTATCTGATCATGTGACAGACAAATGTATTGACAAAAGTTAAGTTGAGAGAATCCGGTCATTTTTCAAAATAAAACGTCTTTCAGACTCTAATTGTCAATACAACAGAAATTATATAAATTATTAATTGTTTCTGTGGCCCGGTAACAAATGCCTCACCGACCGGTACTGGGCCCCGGCCCAGTGGTTGGGGACCACTGGTGTTAGAGACACAAGCTAGTTTCATTGGAGCCCTGTCAATCAGATTAACCACACCCTTAAATATTCCTCAATTTGAAGCTTAATATCTACATAGTGATTAAGTAATTTTCTGTTGGACCTCGATATCACAATGACATCAGTGACTTGTGAAAAAAATGTATTGACTGAGTATTTCATAATTGAAAATGATGATGTTTGAATTGAAGTAAATTGGAGCCAGACCTGTTGATCAAACTAACCCCACCCCTAAATCTGCCTCATTTGGAAACTGAATATCTACTTAATTATGAATATTTTTAGATGGACCAACAGACCACTAATAAGAAGAATTATCTTTAGCTAATGACATCAGAATAACCTGTGGAAAAAAATGTATTGACTGATT
>OOFC01049816.1:53945-82251 GCA_900323345.1 Pseudochromis fuscus
AGCCGACCATGGAAAATCAAGGTCAAGCATTTTCCACATTAGCAGCTTTACCGGGAGGATAGAAATGGATATCTGCAGCAATTACCCTCCACCCCCCAATCCACCACAGAAGAAAAAAAAAAATCTCCATGCACACGTATCTCCTAATAGCACTAACTGATGGTTCTCTTCAACACACTTTCATAACAGGCAACAAGGATGATGCAGAGGCAATATTAGATGGGCTATTTTAGAAATTGGGGAAAAGGTGAGAGCACCTCTGAGTTCATGCCAACTGTCTGGCACCAGAGTGACTTTCAAGTAGTTAAACATCTAAATCTGGAGGGTGCAATTTTCATACATACAATAAATCTACTAAAGAGTCTTATTGTCAAACTGAATTGTGATTCTCATTGAGAGGTTAAACTCTTTTTCCCCCTTTTTGTTAAAACTTCATCAGTGTCGGGCAGCATCTTATAAAAAGGTTTTACTTTTGAAGCAGGACCTGTAAAAATACTGTTCACACATATGCAGGAAGCATTATGCTCCTTTAATTGCCTCCAGCAGGTCACTCCTCTTTCGACTGAATATCAACAAGCAGCCTAAGGTTTAGTAAGTAAAGTGCATGTGTAATATTTGCTCTGTACATTTGCCTCAGGAGTTTATTTACAGCATTGTCAGCTGTAACTCACTCTTGAGGAATTTTTTAAAACCTCTTGTTTTTCTACCGGACCGACCGAATTATTTCTAGAACAAACAACTGTCGGACTGAAACTGCGATTGTGTGACAGTGAGAAATTGTTTTTTTAATTCCACCCCTAAGCCGCCCACTCAACGGCCCGACCGCACGCACCATAAAGCAAAGATTTACCAATTTGTCAGTTGTTTTGATATTAGATTGCAGCCTGTTGAGTAATGCAGGTTAAAGTCTGTTTACCTTCACTGCTGGGAATGGATGAGGCATAAACCCCTGTTTGGAGGTTGACTCACTGATGACACGTGCCTTCCAGACTTTCACACAACAGCACATCAATTTGGTATGGTGCCGTACATTTTGGGTCGAGCTATGTGTTTTCAAGCTGTGTTCCCATATGTAGCGCTCATGAAGTGTCCATGTTTGAGTCCCGCTGCACTGGGCTCATGCTTGGTTAGCTGTGAGCAGAGAATCATGTGCTCTCTTCAGCAACAGTTAGGAGAACGAAACATCTTCTTCACTGCCCCCAATTAACAGTGAAGGTCGAGCGCCAGAAAGTTATGATGCGATTTAACCCCCCGCATGAGGTCAATTTGACCTGAATAGCTTCCTATTAAGCATGATAAATTTGTTATTTTTCAATCCATTAAACCTTTTCCCCATAGTCCATTTAGTCAGAACAAACCTTTGGCCTGCCATAACCTACGTTCTGTTTACCACGAGCGAGCTTCAAGGAAAAAGGGGATGACACGACAATTAGCTGAGATGACTTCAAAGTGCTGTCTGCCACGGGCTTTCGCTAATTATCAGTCGCCAGTGTCGGGTGGGGATCCCTCCGGCGTGAGGGTCAATAGGGTAACACCAACAGCAGCGTATAACAAAGGCAAAACTTGAGTCCAGCCGGTGCGGCGGCCATCAATGAAACATTGTTATGACCATGGGATCCATGGGATGGGACTGAGGGGAAGAAAAGGCGTGTGAGGTTGAGGGAGGAAGCTGCTCTGACTACGATGACCTGTCTGCACGAGCCCCCCGGGCAGACAGAAACCGAGGCCTCTGACAGATGTTTGGGAAAACTGGCCAATTCATCATGGCACGTTGTTGGAATCTCTTTGAACTGCTTTTTTATTTTGTGTGACATTGGTCTTTGGCAGAAACAGAGAAGTTCGATAGATAGATAGATAGATAGATAGATAGATAGATAGATAGATAGATAGATAGATAGATAGATAGATAGATAGATAGATAGATAGATAGATAGATAGATGGATAGATTACTCATAACTGGATTTCCATGTCTCTTAAGTAGGCCTTACTTCCTCAATGTCTCCCGTCACTGCCCAGCTCGTAAATCACACCCCTGAGGGAGCCTTCGGGCTCAAAGTGTTATTGTGCAACTTTGTCTACAATCCCACACCACACTTCATCCAGCCTTCTCATGCACAAACACACACGCATACACATGAATTGGCATGTCTGAGTGTGAAGTCATGGCATGGTTGCAGGGTCTCGATCAGCCCATGTGGAACTGCTTTTTCCCTCCCGCTCCGCAGCACTGGGGTTTTAATCACCCAGGGCAAAGATGACAAGATGACAATGACAAAACTATATACAGAAACAGTCCCATAAAACCGCTCCCCACATCAGTTTGTTCAAAATTAATTTCCGCCAAAAGTAAAACAGGCATTAACAAGCACAAAATTTATTCTGTGAACTGTCTTTTGTTAACATTCCAGTTCACTGTAATGTAAAAGTATTCATATGACTCTACCCCAGCCTGCCGGTACAGCTGAGTTTTATACCGAGCGCTCAGTAGGGAGCAGGAAGAGAGGCCCCGTGTGTCCAGAGCCCCGTCTCCTGAGCAGCACTAAGCACTCAGCAGGCTTCAAGGCGAATGTTCATTAGGGAGCCAAGTTTTAATAAGCCCGCAGACAGACATGCTGCTAAACAGCCTCAAGTGCCAGAAGAGGTGAGTTTACTTATCCTGCTGATCCTCATGACTTCGCATGGCATCGTGAAAAACGCATCGAAGTACATGACCCAACGGTCACCTACTGAACATCATTTACCATCAGGCCAGTGAGTAAAGTATGCGAAATGTTCCAGATACTTCAATAGTGGCTGTAGCTGACTGAATCGAGACGGACAGCTTGAGCAATGTTTACTTCAACCCTTATTTATCAAGAGAAAGCTGACTAAGCATGTGCAGTCATTGTCTGTATGAGGCCTAAACGCCGTACCCAAGGGCATCCAAGAAAGTGAAAAGTGTTCATTCACTTAGTCCAAATTACTCTCCGGCATGTCAGGCAGTGTAAACCAGCAACCAGATGAAAATGTCTGCCATCGGGCTCTTATTTTCTCATCAGCTTTGGAAGAACTTTTTAGATCTGCTGCTGAGATACGAAGTAAAACTAATTAAAATGACTACATTAGAAGTAAAAGTCCCACAGAGCGCGCCAAGAGTAAAAAAATCTGTTTCATTAAAATCCAATAAATAACTAAATGTGTACAAACTGGCAGGAAATACTTGGGAAATGATTTGACGCTCCCTGCTGGTTTGGTTTCTTACTATTGTCTTTTTTTGAAACATTCATCCAAGACTGAATAAATTACATTTTCTGGGATTTCTGGATTTTTTCAAACAGAATCCCCGTCCAAACTTGTAACATTGTTTCTTGGGTAATACCCTATCCCTCTCTAAAACAAACAAAAACAATGTTGATGCAGGCAAACATATAACTAGAATTATCATATACAAGAAGATGAGTAAAAAATACAATGTTTGCTCATATATGTAGTAATTTAGGACAAGATGCAAGAAAAGTGCCTGAGTGAAGTCAGCGTAGGGAGCTTGTTGATATGCAAGATGCTAGAAATATAAAATGTAAGTAAATATGAGTACATGGTTGCACTTTATCACTCTGTCACTGCATGATAACTGATCCAGTGTTGTTTCTGCAGATCTCAAAATGCTCTCCCAGCAGTCTCCCTTCTCCGTGGATTATCTTGGCACAGTCCAGATCAGAGTTTTTCAAAGGAAAATAATAAAAACAGGACGACAGCTGAGTGGAAAAATACACGACGACAGCAGCGACAATTACCGAGAGCTGTTAACAAAATGATAAAACTGTCCTTCAACTGCTTCTACTTAAGTAACAGATAAGATACCCCCAGAGGAATCAATCACAGGGCTTGTATACATTAAGACTTGCATGACAGACCTTCATATAGGTTCATTGTGCGTGGGATGTTTGCACATTTTGTTCTGTATCAGGTTTGGACTGTAGGGGATTTGATAAAGGAGAACCACTCAGTTTGTGCTTCCCTCTGAATACGAAGCGACATCATCCACAAAAGCCCACGATGGTAAAATTCATATTACAACTACTGTTTCCCACCACCTTGTTGTTATTATCTCACTAGTTAATAGTACGTGATGAGAAGTTTGGTCATCTTTGGCGAGGATTGCTTGCAGAGGCCCGATCATCTGTCTACCATTTAGCATAAAGAATTATTCCATGTTTGCAGCAAGGAGTCAGATCTCCTTATTAGATCCCTGCGTCATCCCTCACCATGATGGATAGTGTCGTGTGGGGTCACTTTTTATTGGTGAATTGATCAAAAATGTACTCAGCACGCGTTTGAGCCAAAGCCACATCTGGAGGCAACCTGGGGGCTGTTAATCACAAATCTAAACAGAAAATAGCTCAATCTCCTGGTTTCAAACACCCAGAAACTTCTCTAGTTGCATAACAGCCTTTATTATGTCATTTTCGTTCTCGGCGAAAGACAGAAAATGGAAGGCTTTCATATTTGTGCGGTAATAAATACAGGGTGTCCGTAAATTGTGACTGAAAAGTGTTGCACACTGTATTTACTTGGAAGTTTATTTCCATGCAAAACCTCCTTGGAGAAGTTTCCGGGCAAATTCTTTGTTGATGTAATGTTTACTTTGCCACAAAAATCTTACTGTTGCATTCTCTAATGACTGCAACAAGATCACAGAATAATTCAGTGGATGGAAAATGTCTCAACCGCAGTCCACGGACAAGGTTACATATCTGATGAAATTTGTGTGTCCTTGTGGAGCAGTTGGACGATTATGCGAGCGGCTTTGAAACGATGACGGCGGTTTGGAGCGGACGGCTTCAAAAAGTCGAGGGATTCCATCAGGTCCGTGAAATATGTTGACTAACTGGCTCCCAACGACGCTGGGAGGGGAACAAAGACAGAGGGGGAAGTGCAACGTGTTCACGGCCAGTCCGGCTGATTACGATGACAGTTTATGGCACGGGATGCAATGAGTATCGAGTGTTTTTTGCGTGTGCGCCGCAGGTTTCGCAGCCTGGATGGTGTCACCGGTGGGCTTTTATCCCCCTTTTTTTGTCCAAATGAAGCAAACAAATCACAAGCAGCATCTCCCTCCTCTGTCAATCAGCCCACAACAGGAATATGTGTTTTCTTTAACTGACATCATGCAGGCATTTCACGGCAACAAGAACTTTCCCCTTTGGCAGACCCTTCGATTTTTGAGGACAATCAGTTGTTCTGTCCGTTTTACTTTAGGATAAATAAATTATTTTATTTGTCAGCGCCATCTGACTTTCATCTTATGTAAAAAGACCTTGAACACAAGTGACATATTTTTATGAAACAGTTCAGAAAATAAAGTGGAGCTTTAAACTCACTTGTTTTCTCAGTATAATTGAACATCCAGGTTTGTTTGCATGTCTCTCCCTGATATTCTTGGCAGTGTGCTGACCCTTGATGGGGGTTCCTCTGTGAAGACTTGATTCAGCCAGTTACCATTTAAAGAAAAATACACAGGCAGCTCCTCACATAGCTAACACCCGGAGGAAAGCAAACACTCGCTGCCATGTCCGTGGCCTCTCTCATGTCCTCACTTGTTTCTGGGCTTTAAGGTTCGCCCCCTGGATGGTGTCCTCCTCATCCCATTGGGTACAGACCATGGACTGTATATAGAATAGACGAAGCTGACATGACATCACCTGTGGACAGGAGTTTGGTGTTTGAACATCGCCATGTTGGTTGTTTGGAGTGACCATATTTGGTTATAAAGAGGCGGGTCTGACCCTTGAACTGGAAATCACTGCCGAATGTGATAAGATTCGCTTCAGCACTGCTCTCATTGGAGAACAGACCTGTATATCAAACTAACCACGCCCCTAAATATTGCTCTTTTTGAAGCCTAATATCTACTTAGTTACTTTTTTTTTTCAGATGGGCCACCAGATCACTGATAGGAAGAATTCACGTCAGCTAATGACATCAGAATGACTTGTGCAAAAAATATATCTTCATATTTACTGAGTATTTCAGTAATTAAAAATGAAGATATTTGAATTGAACTTAATTGGAGCCACAGTTTTTTTGCCTCTAGTGGTCATGGGGAGTATTGCACTTTTTTTGCACTTCTCCATTGGCCTCATTTTTTTACCTCCAGTTGTTTCGTCCACCTACAGCCTATGGTACAGAGATCTCTTGCCATGACCTGCTACATAATCACAGAGTGCAGAAAGGAGTGAGTTACATCACATCCTCCTCAGGCTGTCTTGCACAAACAACTTGATAATAACCACATAACTCTTGCTTTTGAAAAATATGTTTTTGCAGCATACAGATCATTACTACCTACTGAATAAAACTTTGTAATGCACTGTCAAGAAGAGTCATGTGAATGTGCTATTCATGAGAACATAGCTGAAATGAAATCAGGCTGAAAACATGCAGTCTCTTTTTCAAAGGGTTTAGGCGGCGGCCTGCCATTATCTAAACTGAGAGCCGGGCAGTTTTGGGAAGCAGCAGCTGATAGGATGCAGTCAATCTTTCTGTCAGTCCGGACAGAGCCTCACCCTGTTCCCCTCTCTTACCAGGGTGGTCCCTACTGTCCGACCATCTCTATTTGCAATGACTTGGCAGTGATCCCCACAGCAGACAGGAACAGGCTTCCCCTCAATCAGCAGTTTCCAGCAGGTGTGCTGTACCTTCTTTCATCCACATCTCCAGCTCATCAGCTCCTGTCGTTTCCCCCTGGGGTAAAACTAACAGTGTGTAAAGTGGCGTTTGGTGCCAGCCTGGAGTCTCACACACTGGCATCCCTGAGCCGAGCCAAACGTGTGCAAATAAAAAGCTCTTATTAGGCTCAGTTTTTAACATCTTGTCTTTGATGCTCCTGTCAAAATGTTTCCCTCTCAACAGATTCGACTTCACAGCACAGAGGTGAAGGTGATATGTGGCTCTGGACTGTAAACACGCTGTTAGCTGGATTGTTGCTGGTCTGTACATACACACACACACACACACACACACACACACAAAAAGATGGCACATGTGCTGGCCAGATGTGGCTACTATTGTTGTATTTGCACGTCTGTGGTCAGTGAAATCCATTTGAAATCCCGTTCTCTAAGTGGAGAAAGTATGAATGAATGAATCAACTCTCTGATGACTTTTACCTCAAAAGATGACTAAACGCTGTAGAATTTCCACATTGTAGTGGTTTGGCCCGAGCTACAGACTAACATGGTCATTCATTCACAAATAGACTGAGGTAGTGTGGTGTGTTTTGTGGGATAATCCAGGTATTTTATGAGGAGCAAGTCGGTACCTTGACTGAGTGGCCTGGAGCTCTTGTAGTTGGAAAGGTCAATGCCAGGCGTGTTACTGGTCATTGCCAACTAGATTTTGGCGCAGTTTGTGTTTCTATCTGTAAAACTGTGGGAGTCGGGATTAATGACAGTAACTTGGATCCTGACCCTGTTACTCTAAACACAGCTCTGCAGCTTTTTATCACACCGGAAGAATATGTCCTAAACAGCTCTGTTCATCTCCGTGGTTCAGGGGTTGCATGAAGCATTTTACACACGTGTACAGTTAAAGGGACAATTTGGCATACTGACGTTTATGAGCAGACAGCCAGTAGCAATGAAAGAGTGTAGAGTCAGACTAGCAGCTCTGTGAAGATGCTCAATACGCAAACACGTTCACAATTAACATATTTAAAGTTCGGCATCAGACGAGGGTGTTAGGATACAAAACAGTAATTACAGCTTAGAGCGACCTTGTCACACAAATACACGTCACTATGGCATTAGAGGAAAAGTTAGTCGTCTTAAGTCTGTGAGAAATATTTCAATGTACAAAATGTGGTTCAAGTTACTTTAGTAGATCTTGAGATATTTGCTGCTGGTGGTGGTGCAGGTCACAAAGTAATCAGGAATCAGCCTCGGGGCGCCATGAATATGTGTGTTAAAGTTAATGGTAATCAGCTCTCAAGACATTTCACAAAAAAAGTTAAAAAACATCTTGAGTTGAGGAGTTGATGAGAGAAAAAATCAGAGGAATTACCCGTCAGTTGCTGCTGGAGTGGCTGATAACGCTTCCTCTGCCCTGACTGTTACTGGAATTCAGGAATCAGGATGGACCTCATTTCACAGCCTATTAATAAGCTGATCAGCCATAACTGTCAAGAGCTGAGGCGTATTAGTGAGCAGCTAGTTTTTGATGGTGATGTGTTGGAAGAAGGAAAAATAGATAGTGGAACAATCAGACAAGGACTCACCTGCGATGACTGAGTGTTGTGGTCCAACTGGTGAATCAGCATCATGGTCATGGACGCCCAGTTCTCATTGAAGCAGGAAGTGAAGGCAGGCCTGTGTGGTCCGATCACTACTGTGGCAAACCTTCATGTACTGCTGAAAACTTTAATCCTGGTTGTAGCAGGAAGGTGTCAGGACACACAGGGCATTGCAGTTTGCTGTGTATGCGACAGACTGGTCAGAGTGCCCATGTGGAGCCCTGTCCACCACAGATAGGATCAGCAATGGGCATCAGAACTGGACCATGAAGTAATAATTTGTCCGATGAATCTGATGGGAAACCTTGGGTCCTGCCATTTCTACCTAAACAGTAGTTGCATTTACACTGGCCTCGCTTCACCTCACCTCGGGTTTGATGCATTTACACTGGTAAAAAAAGACCTGGAACTTGGTACCTGGTACAACTTTTCATACTTCCTGTCCTGCTGTTCCAAAAAAAGTACCCGGTCAGGTAGGAGCAGGTACTAAAATCTTATTGGTCGGAATTGTCACTGCGTCGTTGCGTCATCACTGCGGTGGCACTTAATCTGTTCCCATAAACACACCATTTTTAAATCGTCGGCAAACCGTCCAGACGTTTTTCAAACAACAAGAAAAGAAATGGCATCTGTCAGAAATATTGCCCCTTGGACGCACGACGAGGTTCAAACCTTTCTGTCATTAGTCGCTGACAGCTGTGTGTCGCATAGAAGATGACGTCACGAATGACGGCCAGCTTCACGGAGGAGGGATTATCCTCGACAATGTAAATGCAACCGAGGCGGCCGATCCGGTGCGAGGCGAAGCGAGGAGGTAACACTGTAAACCGCTTGTTGCAGGTCACGTAGACTCTGATGACAGACTCTCATTTAGCACGATAACATGAGTTACTGATGTACTCAGAAGTCTGACGATATAAACATCTAAAGAAAGACACCTCTCAGAATCGGATTGGAAAGACCACCGTCACCTCGTGTTGTCTCTTTTAGTCTGAGTGTTTCATAAACAGTGGCGTAAATATGGACGGTGCAACCGGTGTGGCTGTGCGTGTGTGTCCATGTGTGTGTGTGCGCGCGCGCGTGCCTGCGTGTAGCGTGCACGAGGTGCGCTTGTGTTTCGGGCAGGGGTGGGGGCACAAAAAAAATATTTGCACCGGGGCCTATACCCATGATGTTATGCTAGTGTTCATAAACACTGTTGCCTGAGACATCCACAGTCTCCTGACAACAACTTCTGTCTCGAGTTCATCAGCTCACAGCAAATTGTAAAAGACTTCCATCACAGACCAAGTATCTGTGGGATGTGCTAGAAAAACAACATCCATGGAGGCCCCACCACACCACTCCAAACTTACCAGCTAACATCTTTGGGGGCCTGATACCACAGCATACCGTCAGAGGTCTGCGGAGTCCACGCCTCAAAGGATCAGAGCAGTTTTGGAGGCACGAGGGGGACAGACACAATACCAGGCAGGTGGTTGTAATGATGTGGCCGTTCAGTGTGTACTCTACGGTGACAGCCGTGCTGACAGCAAGGGCAGAGCAGCATGGGGTATTTGTCAAACAGTTGGACAATCTACACTAGAGGCCCTGTCCACACAGAGGAAATATAAAGGAAGAAATGTTTCCCAACACGGTGAATATAATACAGCTGCACATCCCAGCAGGACAACTAACCCCATGAATCAATAGGCTCTCTCCAGCATCATATATAACACAGACAGTCATCAGCTGGGGGACACTTCATCTCCATGCAAGCAGTTTTTCAGGACTGTGAGCTTCTGCTTGTCTCTGACCTCAGCTGTACACGCATTGACGTTAATATCGTTTTCAAAACAAAACACGTGTTGTCGGTCCTGTTCCTGATGTATTTCAGTGAGGTCCTTTCGTGTATTTGTGGACGCTTATACATGCTCCCCGGCGTGAACTTGCAGCATCCCGGCCCGGGTGTTGAGAGCCAGGTCTCAGCACTTAAATCACAGGGAATTGATAGAAGCAACAGAGAATCTGTGAGATATCAAGACATGTGGGGAAAAATCTCTTTAATCAGCAGCAGTATCCCATCCATACATTCCTGTACTGGACGCGGTTGCCAGACCAGTGTCATCACTCCGATGTGCGTTTCTTACAGCTGTTTTCCCCATAATCTTTAACAACATCAATTGCAGAACAGCGCTGTCACCAGTCATAAAGGGAGTCGGTTAAGACAATGATAGGGCAACTGAAGAAGACACAGCTGAGGCAGAAATTCCCCCAAAAGCCAAACAGTCAAAGTCATTTTAGTGGTCAGCTATTGTGGAGGGAGGGAGCGGGGGAGCTCTTCTTTCATACTCTGGAGTAGGACTTTGTGTATGTGCACGAGGAGGTAACATGAAGTCACTGTGCTGTACAGTAAAGAGTGAAGTGAAGTCCAGGCCTGCTGCTGGAGCATTGCTCTCCTGCCCTTCAACAACCCTGATTAAGATTGGCCTCTAAACCGGTCCAATCATTGCAGATGATAAATACCTGCAGCCAATCCAGTTGGCAGCTAATCAGCTCTGTCCAATCAGGTAATGAGGACCCGCATGTTGGAATGGGAAGCAGACAACCCCACGGCTGTTTCGCAGCAGGAAGGGAGAGCGGTCATGTTCTGAAGACGCAGGAGGCGTGCCACGTTTGTGTTGACTGCCCCGTGAAGATCACTGTCTGCGGACAATTACCTTTGATCATCGAGACTGATGGACGTCTCCTCAGAGGCAGCATGTCTGACTCAGAAGTGGGAAATGAGGCGCTGCATTTTTGATTATGTAAATTCTTTGGTTGAGGAGAACCACCCATAAATTGACTCCCCCAGGAACTTGGCAACCCTGAACCCCTAAAACCAAAGCTACAGTCAGGTCTGGAGCTGTTTATGGGATAGTACATGGAAAGTTTGGTGGAGAAACATGTTTTCCCGAAGACTGTGTATCATCAAATGAATTTACAAAAATGCACAGTTTAGCTGCTGAGCGATCTCCCTCAGGTTCTGAGTGGAAGGAAGGAGGACCAGTCCAACGTGGTACATTAGTCTTCAGTGAGCGCCAGGGGATGACTTTCTGATTTGTGGTCCTTATTTAGCAAAAGAATTCCTGGGGGAAATTTGAGAGAGACCATTATGCAAATCCACAGGTGCATGCCAAGACCAAATAACCGGAGTCCTGCCTCCAAGTACTTCAAGATGCCTTTCTGCCGGCTCCTGATAGTGTTCAGACCACAGAGTGAGGACACAGGCCAGGAACATGTGGGTGCAGTGTGGCGGTCCACGGGGCCTGCTCGTCCTCAGCCTTCATGCAAAACAATTAAAAATAATACATTTGTGCTCAGTTTATTATCAGACACTGAATCCAGCCACTGAGTCCCACACACAGCCCAGCTCTGCACATAACACACAGCACAACTTCATTCAAGCCTATCAGCTGATCTGAAACCACCAGGTTTGGATGAACTGTTTATTTTGGTGTCCAAGATGTGTGAGGGAAATTAGGATTAATGTCTAATAATCATGATAATAAAAAGGATTTAATCTGGCCTGTTCTCTGTATTGAAGACTTATGGAGGGTCAGCTGAAGACTATAAAGCCCCTCATCCTTTACTGGACGAGGGGAGAGAAAGAAGCTGTATCCTCATGTCATAATGTAGAGACAGTGCCCTCTTGTGTCTGAAATATGTGTTCATCTGGCAACTATATTTATATTCATGTGGGTATAAAAAATCAGAAACTGCACATATCTGTACAGGATTTCTGCCCTGATTGCAACAAATGCTACTTGTATCTCAATCTCCTAAATAAACTTTGATAGTGAAGTTGCGTTCCAGGTCTTTGTGTGTTGGACCACAATATTGATATTTTTTATAACCAAATCCTTTAATGGTTTTCATATCTAGGGTGTGGGAGGAGGGGCTTTATGCAGGTAAACTTCAGATAAATCACTAATAGGGTGAAGTACTCAGGTCATGTGACTTCATGACAACATTCAAAAACATCAAAATCAAAAATGGGGGTAGTTTTGTTTCAGAAAATATGGTTTTTAAGGAGGATTTTGTATGTTTATGTTCAGAAGTAATACCTTTTTACTTGTAATAATTTTTTGATATCCTGACATTGTGCAGATCGGGGTGTAAAACAGGGATGATTCAAGACTTTAGTAAAGGCAAAAACATTTTATATCTAATCTGCCTTCATGTTGAGAACACATTTGGTTGTCTTCTAAAATACTCTCTGCAGTTTGCCATGTTAATCTCCAAATGTTGTCTCCAAGTCTAAATCAAGACTTGAAGGGATAAAAACAACAAAGTGGTGTGTAATCACACTGCTTAACACAGTCCAAATATAATTCAAACAACAGGATAAGAATTATTATTCCATCTTTTTTTTTTTATTCCCATAAACAAAGGACCTGCAGTCCAGAGAATCTCAAACATTCATCAGCAGAGGCTTGTCAATAAAAAAGAAAAAGAACAGAGTACCCTCAGCTTCAAAGTCATAGGCAAATATTTCACAATATCTACATGAGCTAAAAGTCCCACTCAGGCCATCTATAACCCAGAAACCACCCAAACATAAAACAGAGTAGTAGATGCTGATGAAAAGCAAAACTATTAAACAGGAACATAAAACTACAGAAGAGACCTCATTCAAATTGTTTACAATGGTCATGTAATACATGTTATGCTTAAACTACCTTTGTGTCTGATAAATATGATCTCAGCCATTGGTATTGGTGCTAAAAACACACCCTTTATGACACATTTTCCGAAGCACTCTCCTCAGTACATCAGGTCAAGATTGCACAACCCAAACAAACACAAACCCATAAATCCTCTTGTAAACCTCTCAACACTGTGAAAGGTCAGATAAAGTGTGGAAACTGTTGGCGCTGATGAGCCAATACGGTCAATTCCAACCTGCAACATGTGACGTCATTCAACGAGTTCAATCTCTAAGTGGCCGAGTCGAAACTGTTACTGCCGCCAGCGAGAATAACGTGAAACTGCATTCGGCCAGAACACAGTCAAATCAAAACACTGATGGGAGGAGTCATTACCAGCTATTAATGTGGTCTTTTTGCTTTAAGTCTAAATGAAACTTTTCCTAAAAGCTCTACAAAACACTCGCAGTACACACTATTACAAAGGATCATGTAAACTCCGGAACAGCAAAGGAACTGCTACACAACTATGAACAGAGAAAAAAACAAATCTGTTGGCTCAGTATATTGACAACACTTACAGCATTAAAAATAAATAGTTTTACAAAACAGACATATTTTAAGGATATAATGCTTTACAGACAACGAGGGTGAATATGGCTAAAGGTAGGAAGGAGGCAACTATGAGCAAACTGTCTGTGAGACATACACACCTGTGTCAGAGGATGCATAGGTCGCCAAGGAGATTCTGAGGTAAACCCATAAAAGGCTGTGAATGAGAAAGTAAAAAGCATACAGCATATATAACAAAAATATTCGTTATATATGGGCTCTCCTCCAACATCCAACCAATCCACAGTGACCCCTAGTTATAATGTCCTAATACAGCTATTACCTATTATTGTCGGCTATGTTTCTCTCACCTCTCGGGATACAATCAGAGGCAAAGGGTATGAATAAGGCAGGTTATAAAAGATAACAAAAAAACAACCTATGGGTCAACACAAATATATTTTCCAAGACAAAATAAGTTAAAAACATATAGAAACAATACAAATTACTTGGCTTCTTTTAAAAAAAACCTTCATGTGAAACAGAATTTTGTTTTTTAAGAAATTATATCAACCCATCCAACGTGCAACAATAAAGAAATCCCTTCTCCTCAAATGTCAAAATCAAAGAGTAACAAGATGAAAAGCTATGTATACACACTAGTATGTACAAGTATTGAAATAAAAGAGTGATATTATATATTTACAAACACACGTCAGTCCCTGATCGATTAAGGCCAAAGTGCTGTAGATGCACGTGTCACCCACATCACATGTAGGCTGCTGTTGCACTTAAGTGTTCCTCAGTTTGCAAAAGAAGCAGTTATACGGTAATACTCAAGGCCTTTGCTCTAGCATCGTTTGTCTCTCCAACATATAAAACTAAGCAAACTTTAGCATTAAGAAATAAAACTAGCCCAAAACCTTACCTTTTTCAGCAGTTTCTTAACTTTTTTTTTTCAGGTTTTTTTTTAATTTTTTTTATACAAAAACGAGATATTTTATATACATACAGTAGCACGAGAGTTCATGTGATTGAGTCCCAGTTTCAGCACTGCCCTGTGGGACTTCCTGAAACGCCCTCTCGTCCTGAGAGAGTATTTATAGGGAGTCAGGGTGCCTCTCTGCTGTGGAGAGGTCCAACTGTTTCCATGTGGATGAATGCAGGAAGCCTGGGCAGTGGAACAGTGCTGGTCTCCCTCTTCTGTACGGGTGGAACCACAGTGGCGGTGATGCAGGAGTCAGAGCATGCCGAAGCCTTCGCTGCCCTCGCTGATGGCCAGCTTCAGCATCTTGTGCAGCTCCTCGTAGGAGTCGTAGGTCGGGAGGCACAGCTGGTTAAAACTAGACAGAGAAGAACCACAGACGGTCACCTTATATCTACATCCTGGTATTTTTATTTCCCTCTTATTACTCAGAAATCCAATGAAACACCAATCATTCATTGGTCTGTGGACTCAAAGTCTTCAGTTTAGTATTGGCATTTCATTTTCTGTAAGCCAGAAGCAACATATGAGGTAGCAACATATGAGGTAGCAACTGAGGAGCAGCGAGGGGGCGGGTCTAATGAAGCATTCAAGGTTGTCTATTGGACCCGACCAATCACATCAGCCCTAAAATATGCATCTGTTTGAGGCCTAATATTTATTTAATTAGTATATTATTTAGAGATGAGCCAGTAGGACGCTGATAAGAACTGAAAGTACCTAATGATATCAAAAATGTATTGACTTCTTTTGATAAAATCTGATCATTTTTTAAGGCAAATCTATTGGAGCCAGATATTTTTGGAGGCTGCATCTAGATCAGGGGTCTCAAACTCATGCCATGGAGGGCCAAGACCCTGCAGGTTTTCTTTCCAGCAGCTCACTAAAGCAGGTGATTTTAATGATCAACACCTCCTTCAATTTGAGGGAAGGAGCTCATCAGTGAGATCAGCTGCTGGAGAGATGGTTGGAAAGAAAACCTGCAGGGTCTCGGCCTCCATCGCATGAGTTTGAGACCCCTGATCTAGAGGATCATCGATGGTAATGCAATTCTGTGGCACTTCTGCATTGGCTTCACTTTTTAGACCCCTGGACTACATCCATCTTTTACATACTCAATGATCAGTGCTGAAAAACTATTAAAACATGTTGCGGAGTCACACTGTTGAACTGAGAAACATGGACAAAGGAACCCAGGTGTAAACACGGGGCCGATGCAAAAGTGCCAAAAAATGCAATAACACTGATTTATAGAGTAATTGTAACCTTGTTCTTCAAATGTACCTGCCACTACTCACCAGGTGTGTGCAGTGGGCAAAGTGCTATGTGTGGGAGCAGCGATGATCTGGAAGGAGGGGCAAAGAGTGTTGAATCCCCCGGGGGGAAGCTGAGAGGAGCCGGTGGTGAACTGCAGCAGACGTGCCAACTCTTCCTGGGTGAAGCTCGACACCACCGCCCAGAACCACTTCATCACCTGTGGCGAAAAAAAACAACAACAAAAAAAAATTTAACATGTTCAGGCATTTTCATCAGTGTCCTCCTGTTGGGAGAAAGGATTCCTCTGACATACTTTCTCTCTGAAGTGCCACGATCCTCCAACAATCACAGCATGGGCCTTGAAGTCCTGCACGTTTATATCACCAGTGCCGCACATCAACAGCTGCGGAGAAACAAAAGCAACAAAATGTATAAATACCAGTGTGGTGACTGAATTGAAAGCAACAGGATTTTTTATTGCAAACATCACACATACCTCTAACTCATTCTCATCAAATATGGCTAGCAGGTTTTCTGGAACCAGTTCATTCAAACCTGCAATTGATTAGGAAATTACACTAATTACATGCACATTACCGGAGATTTCAAACAAGAGGAAGAGGCAGAGGGGAGGAAGAAATAAAAACAGAGTGCAGCTGGTTTCCTTACCTTTCAGGAAGTGTTCCACCTCATCTCTCACCTGGCTGGCCAGTCTGTACTGTGCCAGCAGGTTGAGATAATGCATCTTGTTTTCATTGGTAACAGCGATCTGAGCTCCCCCTGATATCAACTCCACCACCTGCAGGAGGGATATTCAAAAGTCTCAAAGAATGTCCACAAAAGGCAAAATGCAGAGACAAAATCAGTGCATATTAAAGTTTTTTGAAAGTTTGTTTGGATGTCACGCACTTATCTGCAGATTTATAAATATTTAGAACAGCTTGATGCACCAACATATTTATCTAATTAAAAAAAGGAGTTGGAATTCGACATGTTTCAACACGGGGAGTTGCACAGCCAGGCATTGTGCAGAAACTTATAACTGAACAACAAAGTTTAAAAAGAGCCGTGGATGCCAAAACTCTCCACGTCCACCTTTATATAAACTCACGCCTCCCTCCTCTTTTAAGAAAACTGAGATTCTGGCCAAGCAAGCAATATGGTTTCTTTTGTTTGGTTTATTGCTCCTATCTCCTGTGAAATGACATCAGGGATAAAAGGGGAGGTCCCTTTCCAAAAGTGTTGCCTCACCTTCTCCAGCTGTCCCGACTTGCTGTACTTCTCCTCGGCAAACACCAGGTCCATTTCACTCACGTCATTGTTTAGGATGAAGCAGACTTTAGTTTTGTAGAACTCCTGGTCGTCCGTCTCAAAGTACTGCGTGTGGAAAATAAAACGAAAACACGGGAGAATGACGTTTTTAAATAAACATGCTATTTCATCTTCTCGAAGGGACGGATAAAAAGATGATTGGGTGGGCTTTAGTTCTCAGCTTTCAAATCTTAGGCAGTTGGATAAACAGCAAAACACGCTGGCTAGTGCTCCGTGAAATAAATAACGCCAAGAAACAAATCAGGTTTCTTGGCTTTGTGGAGAATGTTGAAGTGATGAGATAGACCAGCTGACACCGGAGGACAAACAACATGACCTTCCAACTTCCGAGAGAAACGTCTCCTCTGTGGGAATGCGCCAAGCTCCATACCTTGTAGTTCATCCTAAGGCCGATAATCTGGGCCAAGAAGGAGCGTGTAAAGCGAGCGCGGACCAGCTGTTTGTAGGCTCCACCCAGGGCGGACTCGTACAGGCACTTCCCTACGATGCGACCCGCAAACTCGTACATCTTTAGACGCAAGTGTGGCGGCCTTTCAGCATTTGGATGCACCTGGAAAAAGAAGACGATTGGTTTTTAAGTAACATTTAGTCTAAGCGGATGTGACAGTGATTAAAAAGCCAAACCTACCAGGCCTTGGTTGTTGTCGCTGAAGCGGGTGAACAGGTGGTTGGAAGTGTCAAACAGGGTCTTACAAATGAGCTCAAACCACTCCCTGCGAGGCCCTCCCCAGTCCAGAGCTGCAGAGAAATGTCAAATCTTTTAGCTTGTAATGTGGAGAATCCATGAGTAAGATTTCAGGTAGATTTGACTTTGTAAGGTGGATCTAATGCTAATACTGTGATGCTATGATGGATGACATCAGATGGACTAAAAGCTGAAACTCCACTGGTGTTGCTCTTAAGTACAGTACTGAAAGGACTCAGCAGAAAATGCAATAAATCTGTATTCACTAAGGTGACAACAGCAAGTAATGCAACAACAACCCCAATGCTTCTATAGTCTAACTCAGGGTTTCTCAACTCCGGTCCTCGGGACCCACTATCCTGCATATTTTAGATGCGTCCCTCTTCCAACACACCTGATTCAAACGTTCAGCTCATCATCAAGCTCTGCAGAAGCCTGATAACGATCCTGGTCATTTGAATAGTGGGTCCCGAGGACCGGAGTTGAGAAACCCTGGTCTAACTCACCATGTGTAGCTTTCAACTAATGAAAAAAATCTGCACATTTTTTTGATTGGTTGACATAATTTAGCATATCTTAGTTGTATGAGCTCTATATTTTCAAATATTACAAATCTTTATGTCATAATCTATCTTACAAGCAGTATTTTGATTATGTTTTTTTTTTTCTTTAACCCTTTCCGCATGGCTGTCGACTGCAGTTTTGACTGTAGTTGACAAACAGCCTCACTAGCCTCCAGTGGCGTAGAATTGCATTTGGATCGTATGGACATGTCATGGAAGGAGCTCCATGTGCTTGTGATTATTTATGTAAATTTAACCGAATGAAAGCAGCTTCCACGATACTTAGCAGCGATATTCTTACTCATAACGATTTGTTACTTTCTGCATAATGGCGTGACGTAGTGCCACCCTGTTTAGCTCAGTTGGTAGAGCATGAGTCTCTAAACCATAGAGTTGCAGGTACGAGCCATGCATTGATCGTGATGGTTTCAATATTTTATCTTTGAATAAAATAATTACCTCTGTATATTGTTTGTGTTTTGGCACCTGTAATAATTTGTTTCTAACTGGGTAAGCCTCCAGGGCAGGGGTGGGCAATCCTGGTCCTTGAGGGCCGCTATCCTGCATGTTTTAGATGTGTCCCTCTTCCAACACACCTGATTCAAATGACCAGGATCGTTATCAGGCTTCTGCAGAGCTTGATGATGAGCTGATCATTTCAATCAGGTGTGTTGGAAGAGGGACACATCTAAAACATGCAGGACAGCGGCCCTCGAGGACCAGGATTGCCCAACCCTGCACCTGGGTGTAATGCTCATGATACTTTTCTATACATTTATCAACAAATGTACTTCCATTTTGAGTATTTGCTTGTGATTAATAAATACAGAATATTTCATGGAGTTATTTTTAGTATTACTGAAGATATGGCTTCTTAAATATCAATATACAACTGAAGTAAATTCTAAAGAATATTCAGCGCTGTACGTAATTATTTAAAACAATATTCAGCTTTTCAGGGTTAATGCAATAAAAATAAATAATAGGATTTTACCTGATAACAATACTTAACACACTACATCGGGGTGTTTTGTTTACCTTCCTCATCCTGAAACACGACTTCAAAGTTCTTGCTCCAGTCTGACACTGAGAAGTTCCTTGTAGCCTTTAGTGACTGAACAACAGCAGATAAATGAGAGAGTCAAAATCATCACAGAGGCCACACCATAGTCTACTTCCACAATGCACAGCTAATGAAACAGCTGCGCGGACAGCAGCACTCACTGAATCTAAAATGGCGTGTCGAGTGATTTTTAGGCAGGTCTTGGTGCGAGGTCTCTTGGAGTGAATGTGCCTGAGTTCACGTTGAAAGAAGTTCACTTTGTCTTGGAAGGTTTCAGATCCCCCTGAGGAAAACACCATCGAGTTACAGTCAACACAAATATTGTTTACTAAGAGCAGCTTCAGGCTAAAGTCACCTCATCAGACTCAAACGTACCAATGTTCTTGTGCAGGAAGCGAATGAAGGTGGCGGCCATGATGTTCCTATCCTTGCAGCTGAGCTCCACAGGAGGCTGAATCCCGTCATCCACCACGAGAGTCAGGTACTTGTGAACCGGGTCAGAACCATAATAGGTAAACTGAAAAGTAAGATTAGGATGAACCGTCAAACCAGATCAAATGGACTCACTCTCCAGGATTTTTCTGATATTAGTTTTGCTTACCTTCGTTCCTGGACACACTCGAAAGGTGAAAAGGCGCCACGGAATAATTTTCAGGTAGAATTCCTTCACGGATAGTTGCTGTTTGAGGAAAGTCCAAGTCAGCACCATCTCACATCGACCCATACTGACAGTCATATTCACAAATCCAAAAGTTGAAGGACAAGTACAATGAATCTTGCCGTTACATGGTGATCGCTTACCTTTGGCGATATGTAACAGTAGACCTTTTTTGGTTTCTTGACCTTTTCAGGTTGTCCCTCCACAGGAGAGTCATGCTCATCCTCTTCCTCTCCCATGGAGGGCCTCCTTTGGGGAGCCAGCAAAGAAGAGGCTGGTAACTGCCATGATGAACTGCTGTAGTTCCCACTGCTGTAAAGGTACGCCTCAAAGTAGATACTTATGCCTGGAGTGGACACATTCTTCTCCACACAGGCCTTTTCATTCTCTGCAATAATCAATCAGAATATGACTATTTAGTCTTCCAAAGAAAAGTAAACTATGCAGAAAGGCTGAAAAGTACACGTTAATAGTGGATTTGTGTTCGGCGTGTAAAGGCTGCTCACCACTGAGAACAATTATGTCAAATTCTCCGTTGCTGAGCGGCTGATCCTTGTAGGAGATGCGGGCCCTGAAACAGCCGGTCTTCCTCAGAGTCAGTCTCAGCAGAACCTGGCACTGCTGCTTGTTGAGTGAAACCGACTTACTGTAGAAGTCTTCCAGACTGTCATCATCCGCTGTGCCGAGCTGGAAGACCAGGAAAACTGAAATGAATCCCAGCTTAGTTCTGCTATACTCTAAAGCCAGTGGCTCATAGAGTCAACAATGAGTCATAATCAAGAAATATATCTTCAAATTACAGCGTAATTTACAATAGAAAAGGGGTTTTCTCCCTTACAGAGTGCACATGGACACTGTAGTTGGCTTCATCTGTGAGAGATGTGGAGTTACTGGTTGGGTTTCCGTACTCGTCTCTGGGCTCAATTTGTAAAGTGTGCTGCTGGCCATTTGTTAGCACCAGGGTGGAGAAGTGGTAGGCTATCTTGGTTTTGGATGGAACAACTGTACCTGAAGTGAACAACAGAAAAATAATTAGCACAAGTAAATATTTGAACAGTGTAAATTGGAAGAAAATGACTTGAAAATGAAATCAGACACTGTAGAATACAGGTCATAATCCTACCTGGCTGGAATATCTTGTAGTAAGGGCTGTAAGCCACATTGAGGCCACCCAGTTTGACAGCTACTTCGTAGCGCCCGGCCTTGCGCACCGTAAAGGCCACTTTGACTACATTGGACTCTGGTTCTTGCAGAACCTCCTGTGTAACAGGGATGTCCAGGGCCAGTTCAATGTGAGTGATGTTGACCCTCAGACCCACAGGCCGATGGGCGGGGAAGGGTTGACCATTCTTATAGAACAGCTGAGAGGCAGAAGGACAAGATATAATTTAACACAGAGAACAAACAATTTTACATTTTTGAACATAGTTTAGTGAAACAAATACTGTATTTTCCGGACTATAAGCCGCTAATTTTTTCCGACGCTTTGGCTCGCTCGCTTTGGCTCGTTGGCTTTTTACAAGCTAGCAAGCTCCGTGCCACCGATACATTTAGCCTCGTCACATCAGACCCGGTCAGAATGGACCACATGAAACTGTTCGAATAAATTCAATAGCGGCTTATAGACAGGTGCGCTCAATAGTCCAGAAAATACGGTATTCTTGATACTGTTGCATGCACAGGCCCATTATAAGAAAATCAGTCAGTCTACAAACAATGGATTCACTACAGTTTTAGCCTCTGCGTATTTTGAATCCATCATCACCTGGACTCTGAAGCTCATGGTCTGACCCACTTCCTGTGGTTCCTTCCAGTCCCATGACACCTTGCAGGACCGTGGGTCCAGGTAGTTGCCCCGGACATAGTCGTAAATGCTGCGATCACCGCGTCGCCCTGGATCCTCATTCTGCAGGAAGCTGACCACCCTTGCTGCAAGCTCACAGAGGAACTTGATGGTAAAGACAAACGCTATGATGGAAACAGTAATTCCACCTGCCACAGGAAGGAAAGAAGCATAAAAGACTGGTAGTTGGAACATGTGTTTGCAACAAAGCTAAAATAAATTGTTTCACTGCTAAAATGGGACAAAAGCCAAAGTTTGACCTAAATTTTACAGCAAATCTTTGGATTATGCAAAAACCGGTAATACTACATTACGGCTACAGAAGAAAAAGAATGAGTCAGGTACCAGCTATGTCAGCCCTACCCACATCCCAAACAGTGGACTCACCAATCACGTAAAACATGAGGTCCCTTATCAAGAAGCACAGCGCCACAGTACAGCCAAATATGAGAGCTCCCGCTGCAAAGACAACAGGACAATGAATAATTAAAATGAAGGCAATTAACACTTGGTGCAAAGTCTCTGAATTAAATTTTAATGGTTGTTTCTTCATGTGATACTGTTTTATGATTATAAAACCTCTGGCTGCTTATCAGTACTTTCATTATTCCTGGGAAACACCACCGTTCCCAATGGGCTAGAACGTGCTTGAGCATTAGGAATGAAAACAAATAAGTAACAATGTTTACTAGTTTATTATCCTTCATTTATCCTCATTGGGATTAATGTTTATGAGAAAGAAAAAGACCAAAAAACTCAAAGATGTTGGGTTCTGTACTGAGATGAAGCAACACTAAACTTCTCCATTACAACACTTGAGCTACAATCAAATGATCTGTGACTCTTGTAGTAAAAACATTTATGAAAACACTTAGCAACACTTAGCAACAGTACTATCCATGTTATGTTTATGTCTTCTATCTGAACGCCTCCCTGATACTGTGCAGCTGTGGAGAGCAACCAAACCTACAGCCCTTAAAAAAAATTAAAAAGAGAGAGAAAAACAGAGATCAGATCCTCACCAATTGACCACTTCTCATTCAGACGCCTCTGAGCAAGGCTGTGCACCAGCCGGATCTCGTAATCCTGGTCACGACTCCCCCTGGAGGTCTGGAGGATCTTGATGCCCGTAGATAGTTTTATGTAGTCTTCGTAGTAGTAGCCCCAGGCAGCCAGAGACAGCTGCAGTTGACTATCAAAGTGAGATAGATCATCCAGATTCATACAACCCAAGGTCTTCAGCCTGCAGTGGGAAACAAAAGTCAAAGTATGTAAAGCAGATAAAGATCCTGAAACGGTGGCATTGTTCAATTACTTTCCTCTTGTATTCTTTAGAAATGTGACTGTGCTGTAACTGCTGTTACTCAGTGTCTGTTGAGTAAGACTGTTGCTCTTCCTGCAAACAGGCTCCCCCACATGAAAAGCAAACAATGGCCTAAGTCAAATTCTGCACAACAGGAGACTCGGCGTTATCAGCTAAACTCACGTTATGTCAACAGGAGGAAGTTAGACAGTGACGTGGCAAAAAATTGAATTAATGTCGTTTACAAGAAGAAGGTTTACACTGGATAAGCACAGGAAGGTACAGAATAGTTGTAACTATTAAAAAACTGAAAAATAATTTACTCTTGAAAAAGTTGTTTTTGTGACACTGTCGCTGTCTGTTGATACTGAGCACACGCTTTAATTATGCTTTCATTATATCATTTTCAGGGGTAAAGAGATCGTAACATGAAATATTATCAGGTTAATCACTAAAATAAAATTCAAAATTCCAAATAAAATGTATTCACATCACCTTCTTTATTCAATGTGAAATTATTAGAAAGTTATGATAATTACAACATTATTACATTACTTTATTTTTTAGTTAACGCTATAAAATCAACTGACTGACAATAGCTTCATTTCTCTGAGAAGTAATAAGAGGCTGATTCTACACTTTTTACATCCCTATTTAATATTTATTTTTGGTCAAATGAGTGCAAAGGATATCTTCGGTTACTACTGTTAGTCACTGAACCAAAAGCTCAGCCAAATTATATGCGCAATGAAGGTTAAAATAAAAATCCATAGAATCAAAATAGCAGCGATAGCACAAAGCCATGACCTTCAGTAATGTGAGACTGCACCCCCCGAGAGATGTTAGACAGTTTTCCTAGAAAAACATGATGCCATGATGCTTCTGAAACACTAGTGACCTTTAGAAACATTGCAATTTTACTTTACTCAAAAACAGCCCGATTTCTTTGATAAAGCAATAACAACTAACCATGGTGGGTTCTGTTTGGATCAGAACACAGCACCCAACACACATACACAAACATCTGCATTGCTGCAGGGTCTCACGTTTGCAGTCTCTAAAGAATACTTTTTACTGCAGTGACCCTCTGAAACACTGCAGCCTGCACAGCTGAGTGTCAGCAAACTCAGCTGCCCATGAACGAGAAGGCTGCCCTCAAGTGGACGTACAGAAACAGAGCCTCGGTGAACCAATATAAAACATGACTAACCATCTAACCAGCTCACAACAATGTAAAAAAACAATTCCAGGAATAATCTAATTGTTTCATATGCCAACAAGTAATTGAAAAAAGGAGGGGTGCTCACAAATGTATGACAGATTAGTGTACATGTTCAAAGGAAGACCTTTCATTGCTTACGTATGGTAATAGTGCTCCAGGTTCTGGGAGCAAAGCCACTCCTGGAAGGCAAAGTCTCGGAGCAGCTGGATGTGAGCCTCTGCAATTTCCCTCCAGCGCTGCTGTTCCCTCACCACCTCTTCCAGACGACTCAGCACACTCAGACTCAGTTCCTCCAGTGTCTGTACATCTGGATGACACATGAACACCACATCAAAATCCTCATGCTCACACTAGCCAGCAAATCAACAGCAGTAATGCCCAAACACAGGCATAAATACTCATTAAAGTCTACTATAATGAGTACTTAAGCCTGTGCTGATTGTCCATGCATGCCACGTCTATCTCTTAAGCCTCAATATTCTGTGCTGAAAACAAAAAATTTTACCGACCGGGATCGAAACAACATGCAACACAATATTCCTGAACTAAACATAGTTGAAACCCAGTTAAACATGGCACTTTCACCTCTCTGGTTTTTGTCCAGAAACTCACAAAGTTTCTCTGACCGGAAAATTTGAAGTTTTATAGTTGCATTGCTCTTTTTTATAGTTCAGTTTTGTTCTTGTTAACTTATACACAACCTTGTGGAGAGTTCATTACATTTCACTGCCTATTCTGAGTATGTGACAAATAAAATCTTTGAATCCTGAAAAACTATATCTGTTTACTTCACCATGATCCAGAGATAGGAGCATCAACTAAATTTCCATGCTCAAGTGAATTTAAAATGAAAACAACTGACCTTCAAATAAGTGTCTGTATTGTGAGAGGCTATGTCCTTGGAGCCATTCCTCAATCTGACTTTCTTTTCCTTTCTTCCAGCGCACTTCCCAGAAGAAGATCCACGACACTGAGCAGAAGAGGAAGGTCAGGAAGAAGCGGCGGTCCATCAGACCATCTTTCAGCCTTCACTGAGACCCCTCCGTGCACCAGGAAAAACTGCCACACACCAGTGGACTAGTCAAGTCTTCTACAAAAAAAGAGGAGCGAAAAAATGCTCAAACAACTAGATCACAAATACTGAAGAAAACGCTTAAGCTTTAAAAATGCATTCCTATAAGTAACAGTAGTGAGTACACTGTGAACTGTTCTGCAAAGAAAGCATGAATAATTAAGTGTCACCTTGGAGAGGTGTAGAGCATGAAATCCATAGCAATGAAATATGTATGTATAATTTGGTTAAAGAATGGTCACAAAGCTCTCACCTAGCTTCTGTTTAGAAAAACTAATAGTCAAAGAAACCAGGTCCACCACAATGTAAACTCTCTCAACCCTGTCTAACAGCACCAGTCTAGCTGATGGTGATGGTACAGATGATGATGAGCTGTCTGGACTCGCTAGCTCAGGTGTCAAAACGTTTCCAAATGTCATAAACAAACCGATTGCTTGCAGTAAAGTTCGTCAGATAGTTGTTTCAGCAACGTGCAAAAACAAACCAAAAAGACCCAACCAAAAGCGAAAGTAAAAAGGTGACTGCAGTATCATCAATTCTCGCTTGTCTGTTGACACCTGGAGTGCGAGGTGAAGCTGACAAACTGCTACAGCAGCGAGACAACACAATGCTACCAGCTAGCCGAGTTAGCCAACAATGTCGGCGTCATTTGAGAAAGCTCGCCGCCAACCCCGCAGTGGTTATCGCATCGAAGCACGTTCACAGGACACTGTTTGCAACAACACCGCTACACAAAGCAACACATTGCAAATGTAAAAACTGCATTTAATCCATGCTATTAAACACTGCATCTACCTTCGTCTGTGAGGCATTAGCATCGCAACCGGAAAATGCGCAGAAGAGACGTCGAGTTTTGATGACGTCATCGCATCGCTGCACGAGGAGAAGAGGGAGCAAGTTTTGGTCAGCTAGCGAGAGCTGTGGGCTAAAATTTAAAACATGGTATGTAATCACAAACAGTTTAACAGTTGTACTACAGTTACCTTGATAATCCCGTAAAGTGTGACATTTTGTTTGTTTGTGTTAAAGAGATGAAGCTTCTTGAAGACATGTCAGCTACGTCAATGTTAGCTAGCCTAGCACCACTCTAATTCTAGCTAACAGCTACAACTGCTACATCAGTTGCTATAAGCAAAACGCTTGTAGATATATAATTTATTTTCTTAGAACACTATGGTTGCAGCTTTTTAGAAGTCTAATCGCCTGTTGTTTTCCTGAAGAATGTACGAACATGAATGTTCTCTGAGCTTTGATTTAAGTTTCTAGTCTAGGGCTAAATAATTCGTTGATTGTTTTATAAATACTGCACATTACTCAATTTCCTTATTATTTCGTTATTTCTTAATTATAGCAGCTCCTGCTATATAACTAGATACTGTTCGTTGTAGTCTTTTTTTCATAACAGATTTTTCTGTGTTTCTTCATTCCAGGGGAAGCAGAAAACAAAGAAGTTTGCTGCCATGAAGAGAATGATTAATCTCAAAGATCAAAGAATGTGAGTTTTTGTAATTAGTTTATGTTTTAGGTTTACTAGTCCATCTAATTCTCACATACAAATGAGACAAGACAAAACTCTGTAGTAATGTGTGGATGTTAAAAGCCTGTGCAAGCAATATGACTTCTCATTTGTTTGTAGAAAAGACAAAGACCGTGCAAAAGCAAAGGAGAAGAAAAAGAAGAAAGATCCTTCAGAGCTGAAGGAGAGAGAAGTGTAAGCCACTGAATGCATCTTAAATTGGATTTTAAATAGTGGTTGATGGCTTCTGGACTTATTTTATTTGAACTCTTTGTATAGGTCAAAGCATCCATCATGCCTGTTCTTCCAGTACAATACTCAGCTTGGACCACCATACCACATTCTAGTTGACACTAATTTCATCAACTTCTCCATCAAGGCCAAACTGGACATTGTCCAGTCCATGATGGATTGTCTGTATGCCAAATGTAAGTACCATTGCTTGATAGTACATATTAAAGAGAATCATAAAATTAATGTAACTCACTTATTGTTTACCATGAAATTGTATCTGTTCCAGGTATCCCTTATATTACAGACTGTGTGATGGCTGAGATTGAAAAGCTTGGAATGAAATACAGAGTCGCGCTCAGGTATGGGTTACTGGATGTAAATTAGCATTAGCGACACAATGCTGTTTGATTTTTAAACCATTTTCATCAAAACAATGTTTGCCTGTTTTATTTTTTTTAAAGGATAGCCAAGGATCCGCGGTTTGAACGCCTGCCGTGCACACATAAGGGAACATATGCCGATGACTGTTTAGTCCAAAGGGTGACACAGGTAATTAGTATACAATAAAAATAATAACAGACACAGTAGCACAACAATAGACTACAATGAACAATGCTTGTGTTGTGTATAGATATTACTTTCACACTTTAGCTTCAGCTTGGGTAGCCTTAAAATCTGCCTGCAAGAAAACTAAACTAACAAATGACCAATCACATAACTGCTATATTCATGAGCTTTTTAACGAAGGTTCAAACCAAGACTTTTGGAAAATGGACAAAAAGTGATTGTCACTTTTTGCACAGTTGTAGATCTGACAAAATGCAGGGTCTGTGTTCGAATCACTCCCTGTGAAACCAACTGCTAGAGGCAGAGTAGTTACCTGTATAGGTGGTGTATAAGGTAAATGTATGTCTTGTAATGGTGCTTTTGGTATTGAAGGGACATATCAGTTACATATGAAATTTTTCTGCAGCACAAGTGTTACATCCTGGCTACAGTGGACAGAGATCTAAAGAGAAGGATCAGGAAGATCCCTGGAGTGCCCATCATGTACATCTCAAACCACAGGTAACAATGTTCCAAT